>OX453056.1:15014699-15271032 GCA_949699795.1 Spicauda simplicius
TTGTTGATCACAATTTCTCTCTCTCTGAATATTTTGCTTTTTGTAGGGCATTACGATTTGGTACAAACTTTATCTAAATATTAAGAATATTTATTTCGAGACAGCTGTATTGATGGCACCCCTTGGTGTCAGAGTTACGTGCCCGTTTGAAATATCTTTTATCTTCCCATTGCTGTCCCACTTGTACGTTCGGGTACTAACAAAGTGCTAAGGATTTCTAGGCCATGCTCTAGTCAAGTGCCAATCGATGGATATCGCACACTTGACTATCATGAAGAACTTTTCAGCATGTACATTTTGAAGTTAAAAAGTGACCATTTATGACACGTATACTACATCGAAAAGTTAGACGTGCGTATCTGCAATCAAAACTCAAATTTAATAGAATTTGGATTTCGATGGCTTTTCGTTTTATTCTTCATCTTAATTTTTGTCTCTACGGCTCTCTATATTAGTTTTATTATTTATCTTAACTTTTGTGCCTTGTATCCCAAATTTAAAAAATCATGCCTATCAGTATTTAATCAGACTCTAATGCGCTATCCCGTAGCCACTTTAAATAAGTGTAATTACATATTGAGGTTCCTAAGAACAAATCAATCTATTATTTTATTGACCCTATTCTAATTACCTACACTGAAGTAACATATATATAAACGGACTCTAATCGGCTTAAAGGCTACTTACATATAAGCGGATTAGAATTAGCAGATGCGTTATAATTGGCTCTGGACATTTATAACGCAACTGTTAAACAAAGGCTTCATTCTTTTATCAAAGGTTTAATGATGCAGAGCACGCTATTCGGTAGATTTTATAAAAAAACACCCAATGAACAAATTTTATTAACAACGTTACCTAATAGGTATTTAGTATGTTCATTTATTTATTGTAATAGTGTTTGAAAGACCTATCGTATTGGTTCTGAAGTATAGAATAAATACGATTTCTCCAAAAAGCTTCATTAAGTTTCAAATTTTTAATTAAAGAATCTTTAAACTTGCCCCATAATTTTATTAAATAATTACTATCAAATTAACATGTATTGGTACTGTAAAGATTATATTCAATAACTCTTTACTTACCCTGATCAGTTGACGAATTTATCGAACGATAAAACTTGTAATATAATTCTTAAGAAGCAAGGGCTCTATTTATGGTTATTTAAGGGGGGGAAGGGGCTCCCTCTTTCTACCCTTTGGCAGGCAAATGAAAATTCCTTCAAATGGGAGAATTTTCTTTTATCGGTAAATTTTAGAGTCAATTTATTCGGGACTCGACTTTGCAGCATCGGGGACTAGCAGACTTTTTTTTACCGACCTGCGCTGTTGATCTCCAGAGGGAGCATAGCGAAAACAAACATAGCTATAGCTACGCCCATGATTCTATTGTAGGTTATCTAAATAAAGTAAATGAAAGATTGATTATCTTGACATATTATCTTAAGTTCCTTCTGATTATCTACAGTTACCGATCAATATAATTTTTGAATATTATAAATTTTGTACTATAATTATACTTCATTAGGCGCGTCATGAAAAAAGAGAATTTTTTATTATTCGTCACACAAAAGTCACAGTATCAACTATTTTTTTTTGTTTCTTTTTTCGTCACACAAAATTTACACTATAAAGTTTTTTTTTGGTTTTGTTGGTTCTACAAACGTAGTATACAAATTGGGATATACGAGTATTATAACCGTTTGATATGTAGGCAGACTGAATGATGTACTGCACTCGGAACAGTATGGTAGGAAAAAGCAAGAATTTATCTGTTCAAATAGATATCTTTGAAAATCTGTCATATTAAAATAATTATAAATTTATTTATTTGTTTTGATTTGCGTCAAATAAAAATGTGTTGCTCTATAAATCAAAGAAACTACATTAAGAGTTTATTTGTCGCTCTTAATCCATTAAACACAATTTTCACATGTTTTCTCTTGTCCCGACGCCATTCAAAAACGATCATTTGACATTAACATTAACCTATTATTATTATTATTTATTCTAGATGGCGTTTTAATATAAAAAAAAATGTGTCAATAAAGTGGTTAAATGGAGCTAAAGTATTCCTTCATAACTACAACTTGTATCTCTCATCAACCCATTATTGTCCCACTGCTGGGCACGGGTCTTCTCTCGGAATGAGAGAATTTAAGCCATAGTCCACCACGCTGGCCAAGTGCGAATAGGTGGACTTCACACACCTCCGAGAACTTTTTTTTAAGATCTCTCGGGTGTGTAGGTTTCTCACGATGTTTTCCTTCACCGAAAAGCAGTGATAATGATAATTAATATCTAATACGCACATAAATCAGTGGTGCCTGGGTTTTTAACTTGTATACTTGTATGCTTATATTCAAGAATTCATGATTTAAAAAAATACTCATTTTACCTTTACAGGCTTATTTTGGAAAACACTAATACCTTTCGATGTTTACTTTTTATTAACAGTCAGCATTAGTAAATGCAAAATTGTTCCACGCGGGAATGTTTATTAATTCGATAGATTAAAGTTGCATTTCCCAAGAAATTACTAAAGTTACCTGTGATAATGAATCGCGATAAGAGGTGCTATGTAACCGTGGTAACTCGTGATTAATATAATGGAAGTTCCACTTAGCAGCCAATTAGATAAATGCATGGCAAGGCACGTGCTGGAAAAATGAATAAATACAAAGTAACTAAGCATTTTTTCAATTACGAAAACCTATTATTGTAATTACGTGCTTTCGTATGAATAGACACTAATAAAGGACCTAATACGCCCATTTATACGGGAATAGATCTTATATTAGACTTTTGGCATTTTAAGCACCTCCTACAAGTTTTTGAAGGTAATATTTTTGCTTAGAATGAAGTTAAGAATATCTAAGTAACGATGATGTCTGGCTCGGCAATATATTCTTACTTTTTAGATGCGTAAATACTGCAAAGATATGTTGTCATTGATATGAAATTTCAGATCTTAACACAGATTCGGATATATTAACAACATTGTACTAGTTACAGATACAGTTTCAGATTTGAATTATTTCGAATATTAGATTTTCAAGGAAATAAAAATAATTGTGTTCCAATAATTTTTAGTAGTCTCCGCTGCTTCCCGAAGTTTTAAACTTTTATTCGGTTGTGTGTATCGTTTTAAATAATTTCGATTACAGTGCAGTTACATATTTTTAATATCCCCTCTAATAAGTATGCATACGTGTTGTATGACTTACTTTACGTGAACTTTATAACTTGGGAACTATTTTCCTTACTAAAGAGTTTTCAAGACACTGACATATTGCATCAATCCCAAACGACAAATTATAGTTTGTTTTATTCTCAATTATCTCTAGCATTATATTGATATACAAGTTATTATTATATCATGATTATAATAATAACTTGATTATGATCATGACATAAATAGATAGGTAATAAAACTGCAAGGCTTCGAGATTTATACTTCAAGATTTTCCTAGCACGGTCTAAGTCTAAAGTTATTAAAAGTTTATGCGGCACGATTTCCACGTCTTTGAATATTTTCCTTGAGGAGGTGTCGCGATTTAATGCGAAAGTAATGATAGTTATAACAGCGCAAAACACTATTACAGTTCTTTCTACGATAATCTTATTAAGATTATAATTGCATAAGTTTGTGAGGATGTGTGATTGTTACTCTTTTACGCCAAAAATGCCAGTCAGATTTCGCTGAAATTTAGGACACACATAGTATATTAAGACATAGGATAATCTTTATTTTTTTTTTATCTAACTGAAATAGCAGACGAGCATGCAGCCCACCTGATGGTACGTGGTCACTGCCGTCCATGGCCGTCTGTAATCAACTTCATACAGAGCATGGGTTCCGTCTGAAGTCAATCACAGATGCGTTGCTACTCTCGAGGACTATGACGGTCGCCTCACGTGAAAGTGTACTGGAAACCACACTCTTCTATCGAAACGCAAGAAATGCTTCACGCTAGAAATAAGTGTGGTGGTGGTACTTCCTCGGTCGAACTACACTGGTTCTACCACCTTAGACTGTATCTTGACGGATGAGTCCAAAGCGGGGGAAGCGCATAATAACCTAAACAATACTTTTCAAACATAAATAGAAGCAAACTGCCATCCTTGAAAAACAATAATTTAATAGCATAATAGAAGTGTTAGGTTACACCGTACAATTCCACTTATCAATCAACATGACATGACATCAGGACAAGTCGGAATTAGAAGCTTATTTCCAACAAGAATAGCCACGGGAATAGTTCACGTGTACGACCTTGGGAGAGTCAATTAAGTAATGTGTTTGCTGGTACATTTAACGTACATTAAAGTTATCCGAGACAGAACCACGGTTAATGGCGCAGCTCACTGGGTTATAGCTTTCGTGTTCTCAGCCAGTGTAGACGCTCGAATTGTTAAGCGATGCACTTGGTGCGGTTCGTGTGGACGGTGCGGGCGATCTGGCTCGTTCTTTGGAAAGCATTGAGGTACGATTGTTATCTCTAATAATGTTTTTAAAATTCTTTTTAAAAATGTTTATTATTATTTTACTTAGTTATCACAAGTATATCTACTTCTTTCATACTTCATATTAAACGCTTTTAATTTGCAAACGGAACCTAAATATCGGTCTGTCGGTCGGTCGGTGAGTCTGCGTGATTATTCGACAAATAATTTGCGATTTTAGTTCAATGAATAATTTCTGTATAATTTCTGTATGATTCAATTAATAATTTCTGCGCCTTATTTTTATATCGATGCCATATGTCGTAACAATTTTATATTACCTTTTACATTATCAGAGTACAATAGATAACTGGCCTCAAGACGTTAATGCTTGCATTGTGAGCGTCTGTGGGGAGCAAATTGATCTATCAATAGCATAAGTGGTAATCATTGCGATTTGTTGGTTGATGCACGTCAACGGTATAAACGGTAGCCACTTATCAATTTTAACTACTTTGTCATGGTAAGTATTAACAACTAAAAGATATTAGAACTTAGATTTAAATTCATTTCTTTTGTGGTTCGAATTAGACCACCCCCATTCCTACTGCCTATTGACAAAAGTGTTAAGCGTTGCCGTGTTCTGGTTTGAGATAACGGACACAAACACATATTTACAGGTGGTAGAACCAGTGTAGTTCCACCGGGGTAGTACCACCGCCACACCTATTTCTATGGAAGGGTGTGGTTTCCAGCACACTTTTATATGAGACGACCATCATAGTCCTCGGGAGTAGCAATGTATCTTTGATTAACTTCAAACAGAACCAATGTTCTGTATCAAGTCACTTACAGATGTCCAAGGGTGGCAGTTACCACTTGCCATCAGATGGACTGCATGCTCATTCGCTACTTCATTAGGATAAAAAAAATATAAACTTTTGAGGTATTCTTACTTAGTCCCTACGGGCAATAATGCATCTAGGCCCACCGTAGGTGAAACTCGCATCTCATGTGCATTTGATTAGAGCTTTCCATTTGCGCAGTGGCAACGTACAACCAGATGGTTTAAGGTGGTAGAACCGTGTAATTCAACCAGGGAGGTACCACCGCAAACCTATTTCTAGCGTGAATCATTTCTTGCGTTTCGATGGAATAGTGTGGTTGCCAGCACACTTTTATATGACGCGATCATCTTAGTCCTCGGGAGTGCGTTGTTACTCCCGAGAATTATTACTCTGTGATTGACTTGAGATAGAAGCCCCGTTTTAGCTGAAGTTCCTTAAAGAGGTCCATGGGCGACAGTGACCACTTACCATTAGGTGGACTGCATACTGGGCTACTACTTCAATCAGCTAAAAAGACGAAACATTTTCTCCTGTTAAATCATAATAATAAAGTTTAACACTTCACTGGCTCTATTTGCAGTTGACTGACATGAACCTTCAGTCAAACGTTCGCAGTACACCCACAAATCGCTTGTTACCGTAGCAGAAATTGAGTGCTTTGTGAGTGGCATTTAATTATTGGTTCATACAGTGCCAATATGTCACTAAAAGACCGGGTGGTGGATCTATCCCGCTTTTGATATTACATAATAAACGTAGTAGTGATGTAACGCATACTCTGATTCGCATCTGCGAATATTCGCATGTTTATAGATATTCGCTTTCGCATTCGCAAGAATTGTGTAAAATGTTTTGAGGATATTTAATTGCAGTAATTTCCAAAAAAAGGTCGCCATCTATATATACAAAATTCTCGCGTCACAATGTTCGTTCCCGTACTCCTCCGGAACGGCTTGACCGATTCTCATGAAATTTTGTGAACTTATTGAGGAGGTCAACATCTATTTTTCATACTCCTTAGTGATAAGGATTGTCTACCCTTAACATTTTTTAAAATTTTTATATGGCAAAACAACATTTGCCGGGTCAGCTGGTATCTATATAAATTTAAATGGAACAGAGTTTGGTCACTCAAAAAAAAGGTTGGCTAATTTATATCCTCCAACACCTTATACCAAGAACTGAAAATTGATTCTTTCATTGTTTAATTAAGGATAAGGTTAATTGTAAAATTAAGGTTTAGTATCGAAAATTTGTTAAATTGCTCCAAAGCAACAATTTAATCTCAATATTATCTAAATCTAAACAGCTTAATGGAATTGCGGTAAACACCAAAGAGCATTCGTGTGTTAATCTTGTAATTGATCGGAATTAAATTATAGTTACTCCAGATTGGAGAACAATCGATATGCAGATGAAACTAATTGAGCATTGATAATAATGCCAATGAGATATGATCAGTGTACTAAATTATAAGCAAAATTAACCTTAGATAGTATGAATATCTATATTAGCTAGCTTCAAGTTCATACGTTTATATTCGTTCTGTGGGATATGTTCAATTTCAAATGAATTCGAATATAGTGGATGGATACTCATGTCTTAGTCCGAAGATATTATTGAGAAGAATTTTTCTTCCTTTAGGAAATTGTCTCTAGTATTCTTATCCCTAAGCGTTTCAATTTATTCGGACAATTCTAATGGACTGTAACGTTATGTCAACTAGCGTAGTTTTTGAGGTCTAACTGCTCGGCTTTATAAGATCAAACACTTGTCTTCGGTAGAGGAATGATGCTAGTATAGTATAATTCGTGGTCCTCGGATAGGATACCTGTTGTAATAAATTCACTATTTGTTGTTGCAAATTTTAGCGAAATAAGTTAAGAATCACGAAACGATGACGATAAAAAGTTGTACAGTCAATACTGACTTAGAATCAAATAAGTCACCTTAAAAGTACCTTTTTTTTGTTATCGAGGGGACCTGTATGGTGTACCCGAAGCCTTGGGATCAACGCCGGGTTATGTGGGATTTTTATCTCATTAAAACCCGGCCGGTAGCCGTTCTAAGCAATGCGTGCAGGACTCCAGGATCTCCAATGGAATACGAACCCGTTCAGGCTCTTCACAATGAGCATTTGTGTTCACTGTGCCTCCTGGTGTTTACGGCGGCATACGGCCACACATGCCATCGTGCTGCACGGGGTCGATTGGCCGGGCAGTTTGAGCTCCCACTCTTACCACCCACTACCCCGGAAGACCCTTTTAGTCGCCTCTTACGACAGGCAGGGGATACCGTAGCCCTTTTCTGGCCCGAAATTACAGGGACAACCTTTAAAGTAATTAGTCAATCTTTGATACTTATTCTGTTTATTGGGATCAATAAATATTTTGAAAAATAAAATGGTAAATGTATTTACATAATATATATATATATATACATATATATAAGTAAGGTATATGTGCAACTGAGTGTCTGGCAATAGAAGCTTTGGTAAACAATGAGAAATATTTCATACGAACATTTTAGACCGAAAAATTTTCCGCCAAACATTTCAGAATTTTTAGAATCGCAAAAAAAGGTATACGTAAATAAAATTCATAAAACTGCTATAAATCACAAAGCCTTTGTAATAACCCGTCAAAGCAAAATACGTCTAAAATGCTTTTGGCGAAACTAGTACACTAGTCGGTTAACGTGGCTTTGATTAAAAATCCTTTACCTCATAACGCCCCACTTGTGTATTAATATGTCAGACGTTCAGACAAGATAAGTATAGTAAGAGTGTCAGATTGTAAAACAGCTCAATAACAAGAAAGCAAGGAAGCCGATAGCCTTATAGTTGAAACTTGTCCTCTCGATCGGGAAGTTAGGGGTTCAACTCCCAGGCCGCACCACTGATTTTTCTAAAATTATGTGAAGGGAAATATTGCGAGGAAACCTACACACCTACAAGTTCGTAAAAAAAGTTCTCAAAAATATGTTAAATCTACCAACTCATACTTGGTCAGCGCGGTGCATTATGACCTAAAAGTCTCTCATTCTGAGAGATGACCTGTTCACAGCAGTGGGACAATAATATGTTGACGACAATTAAGTATCAACTACCTTTCCTGTAAAGACTCTTAGAACCTGTAGGCAAAAGCGGTTGAATTTATGTACCAAATATACAGTTTCAGTCGCTATTTTTTGTTTCCTCAAAAATAAGCTCAAGCTTTTAAAGTGTCGCCATCCTCAGAGGATAAAAATGTCAATGTTGCAAAATGTTTTGCATTCTTGTGGGAAACACCTTAATGCACTTTTCGTCTACGTGATTATGTCAGTTAATATTTGGATTATTCTTCATATATAACATATTTTAATTCCATTGAAGTCGCATGGTGATGGTAAATACCACCCATTTATTTAAAATAATGAAGTAGCAAGAGCATGCAATCCACCTTGCGGTAAGTGGTTACTGCCGCCCATGGACAATTGTAAGCAACTTCATATAGAAAGTAGGTTTTATCTGAAGTCAATCACAGATGCGTTGCTACTCCCGAGGACTAGGATGGTCGCCTCATATAAAGTGTGCCAGCAACCACACCCTTCCATCGAAACGCAAGTAATGCTTCACGTTAGAAGAAAATGTGGCCGTGGTACCTCCCCGTCGAACTACACTCGTTCTACCACCTTTATTCGAATCTAATTCCAAATACGTTGGTATTTCCGGGGTCTCAGGTGGGCGCCACATACGAAAGCAAGCAGCATCCACACCAGTACACCGAAACACAAGAAGTGTTTACACTAGAAATAGGTATGGCGGTGGTATCTCGCCGGCTGAACGTACTGGTTCAACGACCTGGCAAAATGATTATTTTTTTGCTAATTTTTATCTCACAATTACACATATCTTATTTTCCGCGAGTTTCTTGTGTAAAAAAGTTTATTTTAAATTATATTTTTTATACTTTCAGTGTAAACAAGTTGTCGATACGTAATTTTTTTAACTAGAAGTCCGTCTGAATTTCATTAGTTACGAGTAGTTTCAAAATAAAAACCTCAGTGTATTGTGAACATATGCAAACCCATATGTGTACAAAATTAAAGCAATTTTGGAAATACACAAATTAAGATTAAGCTGTTCTTGCTGTAGACCTGCATCATTTTCCTTTGATAATTCGAAATATACATGTTTTTCATTTAACATTAGTATAGTATATTCACTGCCATAGCGAATACTTGGGCTTTCAACATTTCCCTACGTGTCTCATTTAATTACATTTTGTAAATTAATTTTCGTGTTGCAATAAATGAATACTATTTTATAGATAATTATAAACATTATTTCGTGTTATTTTAAAAGATTAAGTGTTTACAACAAAATTACATTAATTTTCAATAGAGTGTTGCTGTCATTTCTGTTTAACTCCCCTAGTATTTAAAATAGTGAACGTTTTTCCTCCTTTCAACAGTTATCAACGTCAGTGAACACGGAAGGGTGGGCGGGAAGTACCGCGATAAATTGATTATCGCCGTTACTTTACTGTTCAAAGTGGGAATAAGTTTGGAAAAACATTTATTTGAGTTGCTTTTCTGCTACCGCTATGGATGGAACCCTTCGTGGTTGAACTCCGGAAGCTAGTGCTATTTTGGGGGTACAACCCATTATTATCCCACTGCTGGGCACTGGTCTTCTCTCAAAATAACAGAAGTTTTTAGGCCATAGTTTCCCGCGCTAATACGCACATAAATCAGTGGTGCGTGGGCTTGAATTTCGGACCTCCCGATTGAGAGGGCAAGTTTCAACCATTAGGCTATCACTGCTCTATGTTAATATCCGATTAAAGTAGCAAAATAATTATGTCATACGAATGTGTAGTATTAAGTTTCGCATTGTAAGTGACAATGTACCTACATAATTATGTATGTCTTATGAGAAAAAGAAATATTCTTTAAGCCGAACGAGTTTGCTTCCACCTGATAGTAGGTAACTAGTCACTGCCTCCGTTGGACATTCTGTAAAAATACTAACCACGTTTCATAGTAAATTATCAAGTACTTATGTCTGTAAAATTCTGCTAATTAAAACCTTCGTGTTATGTGGTAAACGTTTAAAAATTCAATTTAAGGAATATTGGATTTTTATTACAGGGAATATTGGATAAAAACCGATCACGATAAATGGCATGAAATATCAACTGGTGCTCCAAAAACCTAAAAAGCGGTTTGATATTTCGACGTCGCTTTTCCGGTTATTTCTGTATTCACACTGTTAGATATCCTCCGATCTGTTTGTTTTCAATACTGTAGTTTTTATTCGCCTAGATCAATTCTATGTATTTACAAATTATTCGGGTTAGTAATATAGGGCTTAAAACTGTACACTGTAATATTGCTAAAAATACGCAAAGTAGTAAAATATTTTAGTAGGTATAAAATAACATAATCTGTGTTTGAAGCAATACAAATAACGGCATCAACCAGTATATAATAGTATATACACTAACAAAAATAGCTTTAGGTACATGCCTAAAACAGTATTTTTATAAAAATATATAAAATGATACATAAACAAATTATTATAGATAATAAAGGCAATATACAAGCAACTTGCGACCACTGCTTGTAAACCGTATATTATATGAACTCCATTTAATATTGTAGTATATACCTGTGGTGTACTACGCGTACGCACAAATTGAATACCGGCCTATAACGTTACATGTTTGGCGTAGCCATCGTCATGTCAGAAATTAATTAAAAAATGCACGGTTTTTTGCGAACCTCTTTTTACGTGGCGCTGAATTAATTATATTTAAAGATCGTTTTTTTAATAAACAAAGAATTGAACTAAGAGAGGAATTTCAGAATATGGTCAGCAACGTCTGTGAAATGGTATACCCATGACAGATTTTCTAATTCCTCTTTAAAATATAATTACGAGTATACGAGTATATTTTGACGACCCGCGTGGCGGAGCGGTTACCATACCGGTCTGACGCGAAATGGGTCCTGGGTTCGATTCCCGGCCAGACAGGTATCTGAATGATGAGTTTAGATTCGTGTTCTGGGTCTAGGTGTTTGTCTATTCGTCTTGTTTATATCCAAGGTACCCACGACACAGGAGAAAATCCTACTGTAGGGCTATGAGTTTAGAAAGCATATGTGTGTGGATTTACTACTATTATCAACAATAACGTTAGCAAGAAAACTACAATGTTAAATAGATAAGAGAATTTTTATAAGTACTTAGAATGGAGTGAAAAATGCTCGTATCATGGCGTACGCTGGTGACGTCACATCTCAACATCTCACAGAAAATTTTAACCAGTGCGGTGATGCGTAGTGAGTCATGGCGTCCTTCGCTCTAATTAGCGTTTCAGTTAATATAAACAGCAAAAGAATTACACAATTTTATGTACCGATAATATACTTAATTTTATAGTTAAATTAAAAGCTAGATCATTTATAGAAACCTTTTATATTTTGTCTCTTAAGTATTTTTTATTTGATTCTTTAATAGTATTATCAGTCCTATATCCAATACGGGCACTCTCTTCGATAGACAGTCTTCCAGTACCTAGATTCATAAAGACTGATGGATGGATTGTGGTACAAATGAAAGTTTTGAATCAGGCGAAATGAGGAAGACGCCGCCTGCTCCATTGTTTATATTGAGCACGTCCCGAACCGCCATTGTTGCTCTGCCAAGATTTCCATTATTTTTATTATTCTGGCATAAATATTCTTAAATTGAAGCCAAGCACATGGAATCTATTATGCAATTATCGCCAAGTTAAATTGTAACATGTGATGTAATAAAGCGAGATGAGGTGTTAAATTCACCGGTTATATCATGATTACTATGTCTTAATTGTGGACAACTTAATTCTGAAGTACATATGAAGCGACCAGTGGCGCAAGACTTAAACTAAATGTGGGCAAGGTACAATTCGCGAGGCCCTCTGATTAAAGTCTAAACAATTTGACGATCAAAAAGAGATTGGCCAAATCTACATCCTCCGGCCCTCAAAACCAAGTCTTGGGAGGACCTGTGTCTGAGGCGCGAGGCTCTTTGCTACGCGAGGCCGTAGGCGGATGCTCACGCCTTACACCGCCACTAGAAGCAACCATAGTAGTTCTCAGGAGAAGCAAAACATCTGTGGTCGATAGATAACCTCTCTTCTGTATTGACGACCCGCGTGGAAGAGCGGTTACCATACCGATTTGACGTGTAATGGGTTCAGGGTTATATTCCCAGCCAGACAGGTATGTGAATGATGAGTTTAGATTCATGTTCTGGATCTGGGGTGTTTGTGTATTCGCCTTGTGTGTGTCCAAGGTACCCGCGACAAAGGAGAAGATCCTAGTGTGGGGCTATGAGTGTAGAAAGCGTGTGTATGGAGTTTCGGTTCCAAGAGCGAAAGGTACTTACTATCCGGTTGACCACACGCCCGTTTACGAAATGAATGTTATGAATAAATTCAGCCATTTCAAATTTCTTGAAACATTTTTGTAAAGTAAGTTTTTTGTGACATTTATAAGATAAACTTGGAATGTATTACAGTTTATCGTTTCCTACAATATTAAATAAAATTTCATCGCTTCCTTTTCCGAGAAACGTATTGCATAAATGATGTTAGTTGGCCGTAAAATCGAAGCTAGGGGTAAAATTTTATGAATCAAATTCAGGAGTTAGCCGTCTATTAAGTTTGCAACATCGCGAATATATTAAAATACTGTATGATGATTCCATTTGCAACTACCTTCGCGTGGCACGTTGAACGTTATAAAAAAAAATAATGTATTTATTTCAGGCAACTAAAGACCCATATATGATTAGTAACTAATTACTTAGAAAGTATGTTAGTATTATATTTTATTATTATTTATTTATTTAATTATTTTACATTTAATTTAATAATTTCTTTATCATGTAATTTTCATAAATTATCATCATTCGAATTATTATTAGGAATTTAAAAATATTTGCAATTAAAATTAAAGATATCAACGCTTTCACGGACAGAACGTGATTGTACGTCCTAATTTGAGATTTTGATATGGCACAACGTACGATGACGTTCAGTCATATATTATTTACGACAGAACATTTATTCCTGATGAACTTTCAAGTTAAAATCTTATTGGATGTACCTTGTGTCACACCATGTAAATAATAGAAATAGAAACTTTTCTGTCACGATTCTGTCATAACGTCTTTAAAACGTATGATATTATTGGACTCTACGTATTTATACGACATGTATGGAGATTTGCTCTAGCGGTACCGTCCACGAAAGTGTTAAGTTAAATAAGTTGATGAGTTCTATTTTAAAGGTGGTAGATTTCTATGTGGTTCTACTCCAGACACCACTTATTTCTAACGTGAAGGAGTTCTTGCGTTTCGACGGAAAGGTGTGATTGCCAGCTTACTTTTATATGAGCGACCATCTTAGTCCTCTGGAGTAGCAGCGCAATTGTGATTGACTTTAGTTAGAACATGTTCTATATCACTGAACTCACTCACATGTAGACTGCATGCTCGTTTGGTACTTCAATTTTATGAAAAGATCACCACCGCCACACTTATTTCTGTCTAATAATTGCAGTATAGTGATAGCCTAGTGGTTGAAAATTGCCCGCTCAATCGGAAGGTCCGAGGTTCAAACCTAGGCACGCACCACTGATTTATGTGCGTATTAGAAATTAAATTATCACTGCTTTTCGGTGGAGGAAAACATCGTGAGGAAACCTACACACCCGAGAATTCTGTTAAAAAAAGTTCTCGGAGGTGTGTGAAATCCACCAATTCTCACTTGGCCAGCGCGGTGGACTATGGCCTAAAACTCTATCATTCTGAGAGAAGACCCGTGCCCAGCAGTTGGACAATAAAATGGGTTGTACCCCAATTGCAGTATTGTGCTGCTGTGTTCTAGTCTAAAGGGTGTGGTTTAAAACATAATTATCTGAGGCTTTCCGACTTAGTCTTCAGTGGTAAGAATTCTGTTAGCCTCAGGCAGGAATATTATCTTATCTGGAGTTGATAATAGTTGTCCATGCGGCAGTGGCCACTTACATCGTATTGCATGCTCGCATCCTACTTAATGTTACAAAAAATGTTGTTTATTATAAATTTGAAGTAGCAAACGCATGCAGTCCACCTGATGGTAAGTGGTCACTGCCACCCTTGGACTCCTGTAAGCAACTTCATATAGAACATGAAGTTCTATCTAAAGTCAATTACAGATGCGTAGCTGCTCCCGAGGACTAAATGGTCGCCTCATATAAAAGTGTGCCGCTAACCATACCCTTCCATCGAAACGCAAAAACTGCTTCAGGCTAGAAATAGGTGTGGCGTTGGTACTTCCCGGGCGAACTACACTGGTCTACCACCAACAAAAATTTAAATATCAAATACTAATATCTAAAAAACTAAACTTTACGAACAGACTGTCTAAAGTTTTTCCAGACAGATAACTTCGAACATCGGTATAGTGTATTACAGGTATGTTTAAATTACGTAACGTTTTCTAAAAATACATTAATAACCACTGAAGTAGTTACACTTCCCAAAACCACTCGACTGGTAAATAAACATTGCGCGAACTACTTTAAGACGTTTTAGTCCGTAATTTTAACGAAGCATCATGAATAAATTTTCATCAGCATAATAATTTCAGCATAAAACTTTCAAATCACAACGCAGTGACGCCGTCCATGCAGTTGTTTATAGTCGAAATGTTTTCATTTAAAATGCAAACCCATTAGTCCGTCCAATTGACCTTGTTCCTTTCGTGTACATTTCGCTGTCTAAATCGGTACAAATCGGTATGTTTCTCATGTAAAACTTTATTTATTTTTGTACCAATTTTATTTCTATTGGTAACTTTGACGACTCGCATGGCGGAGCGGTTACCATACCGGTCTGACGTGCAATAGGTCCCCGGTTCGGTTCCCGGCCAGACAGGCATCTGAATGATGAGTTTAGATTTATGTTCTGGGTCTGGGTGTTTGTGTATTCGTCTTGTGTGTGTCCATGGTACTCACGACACAGGAGAAAATCCTAGTGTGGGGCTATAAGTGTAGAAAGCGTGAAAGCGTGTTTCTATTTATAACTACTACTAAATACGCTTTAGCGTCACTATTCCTGCAGTTATATTAAAAACCAGCAATTTGAATAATAAAATAGCACACAAAAACACTACTTTTGAAACTCGCTTAAAATCTCAATTTTTATTCATAGCAACACATTTACCATCATATTTCATACAACCATTATTAATTCGTATCTCACACGAACTTAATTAACGCTCGCGGAAAACCGCAAGACGGTATATCTAAACTAAAATGCTAAAGATTCCTACATTTAATATGAAAGCTTGTAAGTTTATCGTTGCACCTCGCTTGCATTAAAGAAATAGACGTTTACGTTACGCAGTGAAACGAACAACAAAAAGTTGCAAATTCTGTTATAATTGGTTTGAGCTCCCCTCGCCTCGCTCCCTTTTGTTCGGACCCTCATTTTTACCTTCACAATCATCTGCGAGATTAATAACGAGCGAGATGTTAACATTGCCTATATGAAAAGTCTGACATCAAACAGAAAGTTCGTCATCTACCTAGACTGGTTAATACGAGTAAAACGAGTGAAACATTCAATGTTCTGAATGTCGGAACGAGTTATCGCCCTTCATATAATATTACTACTTCCCTGTTAACTTTGGATGGGCCGAGGCGAAGTTAAAGTATACTCTATTTTTTTTGTATTTATCTATTTCTATATACTACTGCGTGAAGCAAAAACTTTGTACCCTTTTTTAAGAAAATTATGCGGACGGAGGAGTATGAAATTAGACACAGTTATGAAGGAGTGCAGGATGCTAATATTTTTGTTAATAATGCATAAAGCATACATAAAATCAATTATAACACTTTGTATATACGACTATACACTTGACACAAACACATACATAGGTATGTAATAAACGAACTAAAACGTTAAATGTAATTCGCTTTTTTATCTTTAATGGGTGTTTGCATAGTTGAAAAATACAGTACAAACTTTGCAGAACATAAAACTGTTTTCGAATTATAATTTAGTAGTACCTATTTGTGAACTATTCATGCTACTCTTAAGATTAGTTTTTTAACTGAAATACCGTCGAATTCCGACCGTTGCGATGAGTGAATAGTTATTATAAATATGTCTGTTTCATTTATTATAGTTATGTTTCATGTTACTATGGACAATATTAGTTTTTTATCTTAAATACCATCGAATTTCGACAGTTGCGATGAGTAAATAGTATTATAAATATGTCTCTCATCTTCCTTTTCGCTCAGCTCTTTTTTCTGCGATTAATTTTTAAAGATAACGTATTTCAGTAAACTATGAATATACTTAAGACGCGCATAAAAATAAAAACAAATGCTGCTACAAAGTCAGCAAAAATAGATATGACAATAATAGGTTTATATTGTTTCCCGATGTGAGGAAAATAGTCGTGCTAATAATTATAGAAAATCGTGAGATTCCGTAATTTACAGATGCTTTTCTGTCACGATACTGGGGATTGGTCACGTAAATTGCCAATATCAAAAATATATCTTTAAAAAATCTTTTGGTTTACGTCCGTAACTCTTTTAGTGATTCGACAAATAGCTGACGTAACATTATGATAGCAGAGATAGTAGACGCAATTAATATTATATCAATATAATAGGTGTTTTACTAATAAATGAAGAAGTAACCTTTATGAATTCATAGTTGAACTACAAATTGGGTTTACTGAAGTCATTGTGATGGCTAGTGCTTTATGGTGGTACTTATCTTCTAACGTTGTTCCTTTTTATACCTTAGTCATCTCCTACAATTTTTACTGGAAGAGAAAAAGAAGCGATGGTATTTATCAAGTATGTAGCCAACCTGGATTATGCCATATTTCATGATTAATGATAACCGATATAGGATTTTACAAGCTTTTATTTTATCAATATCTATTTTTATTTCTTTGACCTTTCAGAATGTTACTAGTTTTTTTCCATTGGTGTAGAAACATTTTATTGTTAAGTCTAACTCCTTTAAACTTTGTTCCTGATATAAAGTTCCTAACGATCAATTCCATCCATCCATCCATCAGCCTTTGAAAGTCCACTGCTGGACTCCCCTAATCTGCGCCACTTCGACCGGTCCTGAGCCATCTGAATCCAGCCGTTACCCGCCGTCTTCTTCAGGTCATCAGTCCACCGGGTCGGGGGGCGGCCTGCACTCCTTTTGCCGAGACGTGGTCTCCATTGGTTATCAGTCCTAGGAACGTTGTGGCCTGCCCATTGCCACTTCAGAAAATCAATTAATTTTCCAAATATATACAATTTCCATATACGTTGTTAAATTAATTTATACAAAGGATCATGTAACGGCAAAATATTTACATTGAAAATGCGATCATAAAATGACTTGTCCTATTACCCTTTGATGCACTACGTTAATTAATTCAACGAATGCTTTTGTTACTGGCTCTTTCTGAATCAAACGAAAACCTAAAGCTTTGCGAGATGTGTAGATGACGAAATGAATGCACTCGATGGAAATGAAAGCCCTTCACTGTTCATTAGCGCCCCTTTAGATTTCGTTTGCGATGTCCCTGTTGCCAAAAAGAAGGAATAAGGCTCATGCAATTTTAATGCCCTAATACCGTGCGCGAAAATATGAAACGTCGAAATGAAATGAATAAAGCCAATTTGAAAGATAACTGCGTTTAATGATTAATTAAAATCGATTCTTCCCTTTAATAAAAATGGAGGATCGAAATATGTTTTGGAATGTAATATTTACAAATTGCGTGTTTAAAAGCATATCATAAGAATTTTGATGAAAATTGATAAAACTGATTGATATTATTTTACATGGTACATGTATACACTTTTCCGTCCACTGTATTTATTAATTAAAAAATGTTTAGGGACATTTGCGATGTACTGATTATTAAATCGATTTTTTGATTGATGAAAAATATTAAATGCAACTTTACTGTAAATTACATACAATTTCGTTGACACTAAATATCAAAAAATAGAGACATATAAACGTGAAACACAAATTACATTTATCTAAGTATACCTTTATTGTACATTTTATCTTTATTTCGAAATTATGTAGAAATAGTTGGTATGTCTAGACTATAATCACGCTAAATACGTAGTTATCGTCCCCTAAATAATATATGTTGGCCAATATAATGGAAACTCGCTTCGTTATTTTCATCCGACTGTGTCAAGAGGTGGGGATATTTTTATGCGTACGTATGTACTAGTGATGTAACGAATGATATTTGATCATTTGCGAATGCGAATGCAGATATCCTCCACCGACATTTTCTTGACATATTAGACATTATTGACCAATTAGGTAATTTGCTTCTTTTTTGAAACGCTTTCTACACTCATAGCCCCACAGTAGAATTTTCTGCTGTGTCGTGGGTGCCATGGACACACACAAAGACGAATACCCAAACACCCAAACCCAAAACAAGAATCTAAACTCATCATTTAGATACCTGTCTGGCCGGGAATCGAACCCGGGACCCACTGCGTGTCAGACCGGTACGGGTCGTCGTACCTTCTCGTTTCAACGTATTGATGGTAGAAAACTAGACCGGCTTCCTGCCAGCACCGGCCTCCTTTGATGCTAATTTGAACGCGCTAGATTAATTATCAGCGAGGTGCATCTGTATCTACATATACTGATAAGCAGTATAAAATTGAGTACTATACTATTATTTACCAGTATAAAATATAAAAACAGTGTTTTAATATACATTTACACCTATTTATAGCGTGAAGCAGTTCATGTGTTTCGATGGAAGGGTGTGGTTGCCGGCAAAATTTCACAAGAAACGACCATCATAGTCCTCGGGCGTAGCAACGCATCTGTGGTTGACTTCATGTGGATGGAACCCATGAAGTTGATTACCATCAGGTGGACTGCATGCTCGTTTGCAGTCAGATAAAAAAAAATTGGCGACTTTTTTTGGTCGTCAAACTGCAGTTCTATATTTGCAAAGCATTCGCATAATCCTTGCTAATGCGAATATTAGTTACATCACTAGTATACGTATGTACGTCAATTTATTTGTTACGCTCTACAGCCCAAACAGCTCGACGGATTTTGACATGTGCGGTGTGCATTCGTCTCTGTCATCATACTGACATAGGCATATTTTAAAGTATGATGCCTGATAATCAAAAAAGGAGACAGCTACGATTAGTTTTATCATCTTCTCTTTAATATAATAAAATAAAGTCGTGTCACTTACACTATTTATAACTCAAGGACGCCTGAACCAATTTGGCTGAAAATTTGTGGAACGGTAGCTTAGAACCAGAAAACGGACATAGGATACTTTTTATCCCGTTTTTCAATTCTCATGAAACTTACAGTGAACATTCGGTATCTGAGATTACATGATATTATGAAAAATTTGACCTTCAACTCAACCCTGACGATACAGGATACTGCTAGCCTAAATCATAGAAGCTGGCCATCTGGTGCTTACGTATATATTATAAGATTACCAATCAAAGATGTAGTATGAAGAATTGGACCCTTAACTCTTCAACCCTTATGATGCAGGGTACTGCAAGCCCCTTATATAGAGGTTAGCCATCTGGTACTTACGTATATCTAATAAAATTATTAAAAAAGACTAATAAAAATGTACAGATTGCTTAAAACATATAGTTGATCTTTGTTCTTACATATTTTCAATAGGCTCATAAGCAGAAACATATGATAAAAAAATACTTTGTATACTTCATCTTGATGATGCTGAAGTACTGTGCCTACTACATGTATTGGTTTAGGATTAGATTTAGCTAGAGCATTTTATAAAGGGCGGATAAAGTTAAGTTGAAACATAAGAGAACTATTTATTTTATTTTTTATTTTTTATCTGATTGAAGTAGCAAACGAGCATGCAGTCCACCTGATGGTAAGTGGTCACTGCCGCCCCCATGGGCTACAGGTGTCCATACACCTGTAGGCAACTTCAAATAGAACATGGGTTCTATCTGAAGTCAATCACAGACGCGTTACTACTTCCGAGGGCTATGATGGTCGCCTCATATAAAAGTGTGCCGGGTGTGTGTGTTGTGTGTAGTAACTACTGTACCTAGAAACTTGAAATTTGGTACAAAGATTTTTTTTATGATGTAAGTGAGAGCACTTAGAAAGGGTTTTTCGAAATTCAACTCCTAAAGGGTTAAAAGAGGGGACGTTTGTGTCCTCTCGCTACATGTGTTTATTCCTAATTGTAGCATTGCGAGATACTGGTTTCTCCTGGTTTGAAGGATGTGGTAAGGGGGGAATCCTAATCAAAGACATGCTAACGTAGTCATCAAGGATAGCAATGCACCTGTGAATAACCTCAGGTAGACTAATCTTATCTTAGAAAGATGTTTATGAGCGACAGCGGCCACTCAATTATCAGGTAGAGTGCATGCTTGTTTAATAGTTCTCTATCTTCTTCTCTTCTGTATGAAAAGAAAGTTTGTCTGTATGTCATCTATAGAATCGTCAACTATTCATTTGATCATGTGACGATCTTTAGCAAGTTGTTATTCATGAGCTCGCGAAGGTTTCTGGTGTATTTTTTTTGTGGTGGCAGGTAGCAACGCGCGCAGGGTACAGCTAGTTATTAAATAAACCACTTATTCTATCCAGTACTAATTCATAGACAACAGACCACAGATAGGTTTAGAAGATTATAATTTTAGCATTAGCAAAAGACTTTCTTAAATGGTACAATATGATGCTAGCTAAAGGACGATTCTTGAAAATTTGTGTCCTTCAGTAGACTAAATACGTAGTGAAAGCTTAAAATAATAGATATATTTCTTTTAACACTCAATTACGCTAGTATTAACTTTCAAGTATAAATATAATATGTTTGAAAATAACTCTAATACGGTTACTGAACGATACTGAAAACAATTTAAAATATAGCACCTGCCATCCCTATTTGAGACGCTACGGAGTTTAAGATTATTCAATAAAGATCGGAATTACCTCGAGAACTGAAGTGTCCAGTTCGCTTGTCACTAACTCCGCAAATTGGTAGCGAAAATAGACATAAATAAGACGTAGTAAGCGTACTTATTGCAGCGATGGCCTAAGAGCATCGATAGCCTAATGGTTGAAACTTACCCTCTCGATCGGTAGGTCCGCGGTTCAAACCCAGGCACGCACCACTCATTTTTCTAAAATTATATGCGTATTAGAAATTAATTATCACTGCTTGTGTGAAGTGAATAGTCCACTTACTATGGCCTTTCTCATTCCGAGAGAAGACCCGTGCCCAGCAGTGGTTCTATAATGGGTTGACGATATGAAGCCTACTTGTTTACCGCAAAATTATATCCACTTCTATAGAAATGTCGATTTGCTGGCTACCCTTCGATTTAATCTCTTTTTTCACTTCCTACTACGGGACTGAAAACAAGTGAGGAACTCCGGTAAGATATGGACTTCCCGACTTTCAAAATGGGGCCCACGCTATACGGCAATCATATTATACATTTTTTTCTCGAGGGAGAAACCTTCGCAACTCTAGCCCGCAAACCCGGAAGCCCCCTTTAGTCGCCTCTTACGACAGGCAGGAGATACCGTGGCCCTATTCTAATCCCGGAACTATAGGGACGAACAATATTATACTTATTAACGTAATTATCATCCCTGTGTTACTTTAGTTTTTTTAATTTGGTGTATTTAACAGAAGTTGATTAAATGGTACAATTTTATTTAAGACTCGTGGTTATATAGTTGGACTCGGGTTTCTTTTTTTATATATAGATTCTGCGTCAATGTTACTTTAGTTTTTTTCATTTGGTATATTTAACAGAACTTGATTAAATGGTACAATTTTATTTAAGACTCTCGTGGTTTTACTGTTGGTCTCGGATTTCTTTTTTGAATATAGATTCTGCGTCATAGACTACAACGCTAGTCAAACATTTTATTTAACTGATTCATGTAACATGAGCATGCTGTCTAGCTGATGCTAAATGTAAACATTATACAGAACACGGCTTATACATAATATAGAACAGGTTTTCTATCTGAAATCAATCACAGATGCGTTGCTACTCCAGAGAACTAATGGTCACCTCATATATAAGTAACCACACTCCTCGAAATATAGGTGTGACTGTGGTTCATAACCAGTTGGTAACCATACTACAAAGGTTTACTTCCATCACCGTTAATAATGTATGTAAACATGACCTATTTCTTATAACTACATTACTAAAATTAAACGTGCACGCGTGAAATTCGTAATGCCAAAAATGAATGCCTCTAGGCTATCGGCGATTTTTCGCTGTTAATTATTTGGGCTAACGTTTAAAATTTAATTTTTGTTTCCGCAAATTCACCAGCGTTGGTAAAAATAAATCGTAGCAGGCCGATATTGCAAAATGCTCTTTTTTACCTACACGTTTCATTGCAACATCAAAACAGTTAATAAATAATTGATTAGGTACGCACGTCTAATTTTTCGTAATTATGTATTCATTAGAACTTAATTATCGTTTGCTTTATTGGTGAAGGAAAAATGTAACGTAGACTGCGTTACTTTGTTTTCCATACTATAACCATACTTTATACTTCATATTACTACCTACTTGGAAGGCGTGGTGGACTATGATACCTCGTCATTGTGAGAGAACATCTCTGGGATCTGACCCAGTAGTGGCTAATGCGATATTTAAATGTATTTAAAGATCGTAGAAACGACAACGGGTCGGTTATCGACATACCAGCTTCATGACTATTTCTAAGTTGTAGCAGTTCTTGCATTTCATGGGAAGGATGTGGGTCCTGGCCGAATCATACACACCAAGCTACAAGCTAGTTGTTGAAAGTGGTAACGCCTGTAATCGGTAGCTATCGGTAGTGACCGAATACAATCCCGGTAAAGGATGGAAGTGATTATAAACATCCATAGGCGATAGTGCCTCGGTGGGCCCAGCCGCCCATCTGGGAGGAGCCCGATGGGGCAGCGCGCTCGGAGGATTCCGGTTGAAGTCGTTTCGAGATCTCGGAGTCCTCCTTTTCAGCGCCGAGGACGGCCACCGGGGGGGTCTTAATGCGGTAAAAATCCCACATAACCCTGCGTCGCTCCCACGGCGTCGGGTACCTTTTTAAGGTTTCCCCCTCCAAAACAAAAAAAAAAGGCGATAGTGCCCACCTACCATCTACCATGTGGACTGCATGCTCGTTCCAGTCAGATAAAAAAAAGTATTTAATAGTCCCGTAGATCCCTTTTACATTTTATTTTGAAGTACTTAATTTGATCTCTGCATTTAAATTACATTCAAGTTTAATAAACGTGTTTCTCCTTGAATCTTCACAGTAAAAGTAATATTGCCTTGTGCTTCTGAGCTTAAGCTGAAAACTGTTCCAACGCAATACGACAGTTAACGAAACTAATCCTTTTAGTTTGAACAAACTCAATCTTTTGAAACTAACAAGTAGACTTACTACGGAGTTTCTAGTGTCTATTCTTACATTGCAATATTAACTTACTAACTACTTTTCTTTTCCAGACCTTTATACACATACTAGCTGTGCCCGCGGTTTCGCCTGCGTGTAAATCAATAAATCACCAAGTTTTTCCGCGCAAATCACGACCCTGTGGGAAAACTATGATAAAAACACTCTCGAAAATAACGTAGTATTTTTAGTTGAAATTTGGAATATAAAAAATATAGTGAGTTAACCATAGGAGATAGAGATATGCTCTCGCGAACTTATTTGTAGCATTTTTGCAGATCTACAACTCTCTATTACATTACTTTAGTGTTACTCTGCTGGTTTATGTGGCGTACGCGAGTAAAGCTCTCATCAAGCGTGTTTTTTTTATAACCTCTTCAACATTATTCGTTATATTTCAGGAAATTTACATAAAACCGTAATGTAACGTAAATATACATGGACAATCCTCAAGAATTACACTATATTTTAATAAAAACCGCACATAAATCTGTTCAGTAGTATTTGAGAAAAAAGTGAACATACAGACAGACAGCTTTTAGGTACTTTGTTTTATAATAAGTTTAGATAAACTAAGACTTATTCAAGTGTCATTTGTTTTAAATTGATTCATATTCTTAATGAATTAATTACCTACCGTGAAGTATTATAGTTTTTTCGTTTCTGCGGGAAAATGGTTGCCGGCTCATTTTAATATAAGGCGAAGATCTTACAGATGTCCATGGACGCCAGTAACCACATGCCATTAGACGGGACTAGTACAATATTTATAAGAAAATAACGTAGAGCAGTGAAATAAGAACTTTAAAATATACTTGGTGCCATGGTTTAATAGAATATTACCATATTTTCATATTACCTAAATAAATGTATTCCTCTGTTTATAAAAAATATATGTATGTATAAATATTATATAGTAATTGTCAATATACAAAGATAATGTGCTAGGAATACCGGAAGATAATATAGGTTATCCTCGAATTATTATATTTTAATTATATGAAGATCTTGGAAACTTATCGAGACAGAAAAACAATATAATGTTTATGAGTTTTTATGTTCTATATTAGTTAAACCATTACCTTATGTATCACATATTTACAATTTGCCCGCTAATATAGGTACAAGTACCCTTTGTTGCTTGTTAGATTTTATTTTTATCTGCAGTAGCAAACGAATACGCGGCCTGTATCCGATGGTAAGTGCCGCTCATGGACTACTGTAATCAACTTCATACAGAACATGGGTTATATCTGAAGTCAATCACAGATGCGTTGCTACTTACGAGGACTATGGTGGTCGCCTCATATGGAAGTGTGCCGGCAACCACACCCTTCCATCGAAACGCAAGAAATGATTTACGATAGAAATAGGTGTGGCGGTGGCACTTCTACCACCTTCAAAAGATAAGATAAGATAGATAAGAATATCTGTAAACCATTTATTAATGGGCATACAATGAACAGGGTTTGGAATATTAGAATTATATGAATATAGAATATTAGAATTTAGAATAATAGAATATTATTATTATTAGACCATAGTTTACCACGCTGGCCCAGTGTAGACTAACAGACTTCAAATACCTTATAAGTTTTTTTCAACCAAGCCAAGATTTCCCCACATTTTTTTTACTTATAGCAAGTACCTACTAACTTATTCATAATATTAAGTCATTATATAACGTTCTAAACATTGTAAGTATATAGTATACCTACCTAAGATATTGTTTTCTCTAACCCAAACATATGGGTTTTCGCAATAGCGTAGGATCATGCCGCCTCAGGGCCGAACTTTAATTCACTGGTACCCTTTTAGGAAAATAAGTCGGTGAAAGTTTTTGACATCAGTGTTTTGCAATTTGAGGACAAAAAAGTCGCCAAACATAAATATTTCGACCCAAAATGTGCTGCCTGAGTACATTGAAAACCGGTGAAATATTTAGTTTTGGTTTTATTTTTCCTACAAGAAAGATCGGTTATACATATTATACAAAAAAAAAAAATTGCCGCTTGCAGTCACTGAGTTTCCATAATTAACTTTCCACTTTTAAAGCAAGCTTTAATTTTAACGTCAAATGGTTAAAACCTTAAAATAGCGTCATTCGACGTAGTATAAATGCCCCTTCAATCAAACCACGTGAATTTGCACGAGTTATGCTTTATTGAATAATTAAGGACGGGTTATATAAATAGCCTCCCATTACAGCCTTTGATAGGGACTTGAGCTAAATAACATTCCAAGACGCGAGCATACAAAGATCGTTCTCTTTCATTGTGTTCTGATTTCCTCCGCGTCTTGGCCAGCAAGATAACGAACGATGATGACCGTTTCCGTTTGTTTGTCAGATCGTATTCGTTAAACCTCGTGAAGTGTGCTAACCTATATTCACTTCCCTCGGGGAGAAGAGCTCTGGCTCTCGCATTTACATTTATTTAAGTGTAATACATAAATTATCTGTGTGAAGCGTTCCTTTGTTTCACAAAAGGTCCAGTTATTTAATCAATTGCAGAGGTAGTGTCCGTTCATATTACATCGTGTCGACTTTTACTGGTCGCCAACTGATCTTGTTGTTTCCTTTCATCGATTAGTGTGCGTGCCGTTTTGCCACGTCTTTTTATAAATTGAGAAGGACTTAAGGCCATAATGGATCGTGTGCATGTGTGTGTAAATGTGTGTGTAATGCCCTAATTATTACTTTTTATTTAATACCCACATTTTTACTATTCTGATAATAAAAAAATCGTCTAACCTAATATCTAAAAATTATATAGCGTATGTCAGTCTGAAAACTGATTTAATTCCAATTGAAATGAGTTGGGGTAATATCGGAGACAGGGTAAAGCCGTAAAATTGAAATTGTAAGCAAATCTAGTCATTTGTTATTAAATTGGAAGGTAGAACAATCGTTCCACCAGTGGTCACTATCGCCTATAGACAAACTTTAAACAACTTCAACCAAACAATAAATGCGTTGCTACTCCCGAGGATTAAAATGTTCGTCTCATATAAAAGTGTGCCGGCAACTAGAATCTTCCATTGAAACGCAAGAACAGCTTCACAGAAGAAATTGGTGTGGCGGTGGTGCTTCCCCGGACCAACTAAACTTGTTTTACCATCTATAAAATACCACCTATTCTTACTATGACTTCTAATAATAGTTTTATATATTTGTTTCAGATTTATAACGTGCGCGATGCTGCTAGGGACCCGTGCGTACGGCTGCTCGCTAGCACATCGCGCGCGTCGATTCACCGCGTGCCTGATATTTTTAGGCACTGGGGTGTTCCTCACTACAATCTTCGGCAACACTAACTGTGAGTACTCTAAATTACGGTAAACTTTACAGATATAAAATGAAGAAAACTGTATGAATTGATCACGATTAAATTAAAATTTACTGGGGCATATGTATAATATCATTATCAGTAACCATCAGACATATTAAAAATCAAAATTTTATTAAGTATCTAAAATATGTATTGTTAAAATAAAACTTCTCCAGTCATTAAAATGATATAACAACGATTTCATAAAATATAATAACTTTGATAATTAATAATAATAATTCCAGGGTCTATTATATATCTATTTCTAAATTAATTTAACACCTTTCTTTTTTTTTAATTATAAAAAGTACTGGTTTCCGTACATTTCTTCATACATACGTTGCTAGAATTTGGCAAAGCACTTCCTAGTTCTGTGGTCTTCGATAAGAAGTTGTATTTAATAATGCTTAAAAACTGCTATAAATGTCAGCGAATGGTCAAAGTCTAATTGTAGTTTCCTAACCATGCATTGCTTTATAATGTCGTACCCTACTCAGTATATATAATAACTTCGAAGAACTATTGTCGTTTCCTTGCTACAATACCCCTTTTGCGCCATGAAGCATGAATATTTGAGAGATCTTCGCAATAGGGAGTTAGCCAACCACAAAGAGACACGCTATTTGTAATATAATTAAAGTTTCGTTCCTTAGAAAACATATCCTCTATTCGATGTCTACCTTTGCAGAGATATCTGTGGTATAGGACTTAACATTCTTTGTATTGTTATTTTTAGTTGTCCTAATACCTAATGCTCTTTCATTTCATATATTGGGTTTCATTCATACATATATTGGGCGGGTTGCACTAAAATCTGTAATCTACCATTTTTTTATGAAAGGCATTAAAGATGTGTTATTTTGTTCGTATTGTATTGCATTCTATAAACTAAGCCCTTTTATTGGATACCCATATTGGATAGGTTGTACGAAAACTCCAAAATGGCCGCCAAAAAAAGCAAGATTTCGGCGGCCATTTTGGAAATGATTTTTTTTTCGTCCTGTATGTGTTCTTCTTTCATTTTTTACCCATATTGGATAAAAATATGGGTAAAAAATGAAAGAAGAACACAATTTGTTGTAAAAATGTATGTAATCTTTAATTTTTTTGATGGCGGCCATCTTGAATTAGGATTTTTTAGTAGTGTAGGTACTGCATTTTGCATTTTAAGCCCGTTCATTTGATACCCATATTGGGTGGGTTGTGCAAAAATACGTTGTCCGCCATTTTGTTGCGACTACCATTTTGGATTAACAACAGTATTGATTGTATATAATTGAATTGTCATCAGAACTATACGTGTATAAATATTCCAAATTTTAGCTCAATTGGCCACTGAGAAGTGGGTTAAATTAAGATTGCAAGATTTGACGTAAACACACATACTTACATATTTACATACTTACACACTTACATACTTACCAAGAAACATTGCAAAATCTTTTAAAAACATCTAAGGCGCCGCCGACCAGAAAGCTTTATTGAAATTAAACTAACGACAAAGGGCTCTACTTTGTCAAGTATACTGATGTAACACAGAATTATTACATACTAGAAAACTCACGCGACTTCTTTCGCGCAGACTATAATGTAATCTATCCAACCATTAAACATTTGAGATCCATTAGGGCACACTGGACATTGCGTGGCGTCGGTGTCCAAGTATTTTGTAGATATTGACATTATTATGTTCTGTTATATTCAAGAACCTTTATTTTTCTTTTTGTTTAATAGGTACCGTATAGCGTATGCGATAAAATAATTAAAAAATTCACGTTACTGAAGGTTTAGCTAGGACTTCTTATGTATTCTTGTATTAAAAATATGTTACTCGTAACAATGTCGCATCATAATGGTGAAAGAATTTTTAAAATCAGCTCGGTAGTTTTTAAGATAATTCATAAGAAACATACAACGTTTTCCTCTTTAAAATATTAGTATAGAAGTATAGAATAGTTGACTGGGCGAACTTTGTTCCGCCTAAAAGTCAAAAATCTAAAATTATCAGTGTTCCTCCACTATATTATGCATGTATCACTACAAAGTATAACACAAAGTTGCTTCCTGCAGTCTATCCGTAGGCAGGCTTAGATCTTTAACGCTACGGATTTCAATGCAGTTATTTTAATAGATAGAGTGATTCAAGAGGAAAGTTTTTATGTATAATACATGATTTTTGACTTTTAGGTGTAATTAAATTCGTCGAGTTAGCTAGTTATACATAAAACTCTTGAATTACTCTATGTATTAAAAAAAATGTATTGTTATCCTTAGCATAGTTTTAAAAATGTAAGATGTTTTACACGTAACTTGTGCAGCTTAATTTTTTATTTACATATGTTAGATAATGATACAAACTATAGATATATTTTCAATTCATTAAATTTAATAAGGTAGATAAGTTTTGATAACAAGAGAGAGACAAATTTGAGATAATATAAAATTGTATTGGATACAGGAGACGTTTTCCTTTCTATATCTGGATGACTGCATACATTATAAAGCACAAGTTTCTGGATTACTAGAGTAAAAGTCAATCAAATCAAGTTCAAAGTTTCTGATAACACTGAAGATATTCAATTTAACTCAACCGATAACAGGACGTCTTATAAAGAGTCCGGCTTACCAACTCATAAACTGCATTAAAACTTATTAACAGAAAAAGTCAGATCTATAAATCTTTTAGATTATTAAGCGAAATGCCTTTTCATTTTATATTACATAATATTAACATGACTGATTTAGTCTACATCGTAAAGATGTTTCTTTTTGTCCCATTGGGGGATTCGTTTTGACGAACTTTATAAGTATACCGATGTATTTGATTAGAAAGAAGAACAAGATGATATATATGTAACATTTGATTTGAATATTACGGGCTTACACTGATATTTTAAACAACAAGTTAGACACGTATATAGGTTTATATTTCGTCAATGTTTGCATGAAATACGCCTCCGGCTGTAATTCCTCGCACCGGTGAATGTTAGTTTGATCTAGACACAAATGGCTACTAGTGGAAATACCGAAATGAAATGGATTCTGTGAATACTCCGCGAACGGATTTAAACGATTGAACCATGTATACAGGATTCAATTGTTCCGCAGCCTTGATTGAAGGTCACTTTTAATTATTTTGGTTGGATAGAGTGCATTACATTCTTGTTGATGAAGAAAAATTAAATTTGTATGAATATTTGTACTTCTTATCTTTTCTGCTTGTGTCTACCTTTCTCCGTTTACATGGATAGTGAATTTGGTTACAATTTACGTTTTGTATTTTTTACGTCAATTGGTAAATTTCAAAAAGAGCAACAGTCTATCTGATAAAGATCCCTCACTACTCTACATTTACGGAAAAGGTTTTGGTGCTATTCGCGGCCGATACGACACAAAAATACCGTCAAAAATTCCCAAATCTAGTTAATAGACCTAAATTTTAAATTTTAGTTGGATGCGCTAACCATTGAAAATGAATAAAAGAACTAACTAAGCCCATTAAGTCTATTACGATAGATTATATTAGGGCTACTTAATCACGTTACACAGAGCAGTGATAGACTAATGGTTGAAACTTGGTATCTCAATCGGGAGGTCCGAGGTTCAACTCAGGCACGCACCACTGATGTGCCTGTAGTGCCTACCCGGTCGAAACAGTGTGATCTAAAATTCATAAATGTTTGATAACCAAGTATATCTATTGTTATCTTATACACAAATATGTTACCTTATTCACAAATAAATTGATTTGAAAATCCTGGGACGCCATGTCTTACTGTGTTGCGGGAAGCCGCCACAATCTTTGATAGTTTATTGCTAGACTTCACCAATAAGTGCTAACCGGCCCATGCTCTTGGATTCCAGCAGTTTCCCTTGTGTTCTTCAAAATCACCTACTATGTAAATTATATATATTACTTTGTCATTTTGCCTTTGTCTTTAACATTATTTTATACGTATATGACATGCACATCACATCTTTAAAGCACTATCTTGCATTATGTTTGGAGCGTCTGCGGGAGGTATAATAACGATAGTAATTCAAGACCAATTAGCTGTGTGTGGCATTTCCGTGAAATAACCTGCCACCGTCAGTCGATGACGTCTGAACGTCATACAAAACGATACGAAAATAAATTACGATGGATATAAATAGAAATACGATGAAATTTATTCTATATTTAAGTTCCGGTTTGACCGATAATGGTTTTCAATGGAAACCGGAATGCATTGTTAATGTATTTTGCTGTTTAAAAATAACTTGATTGATGTACTTGGGTCTATCCAACTGGTAAGCATTAGCAAGGTCTTCTCATATTTAGTAAGATTGCACAACATCGTCTATTTTTGTAATAATATAAGTATATAAAGTTTAGAGAACTGAGAAGAATTTATAACGTTAACTTGCGATGTAATCGCATCAATTCAACGTCTGAATTTTATTCAAAGATTTTTGAAGTGAAACTTCTTTAAGCGCATGAGGGTAAATTTTTTACAGATGAAACGTCACGCCGGTATGCAACGGAAGTGTCGGCAAAGAGAGAGAGAGTGATCGAGACCGATTGAGAGAGAGTAAGACAGGGCGAACGTAGCATGAGCAACTAGCCGTGGAGTGAGAGTAGGGAGCAAGCGAGTGAGAAAGATTGAGAGAAAAAGTGAGACAGAGCGAACGTCGTATCACGCCTTTTCCCCTTCCTCTTAATCTTGGAAATTTAAAGTTTTAGATTTGTATAAATATAAACAAGATATATAAATTAGTTCGCCAAAGAAGTTTCACTTCTGACATGTGTACTTTATACGCACGCATGTTTTTTAGTTTTACGCTTGTTATAAATGTAAGTTCACATATTTAAGTATTATTCAGTTGCATTTAAAAGTTCATTAAAATCCATTTCTCTACCCAAAGTTATTACAATATAAAGGTATTTTATATTATTTAGAAACGCGGGTAAAACCACGAATAATAGTAACTTGTAATGTGAATATGGATGGCAAACTGTTGCATGTTCAAACGTCTATTGCCTAATTGTTGCAAGTGTTCGAAATCAGCTTAGCGTGGCATGCGATTCTATAGTCAATCGGTGTCACGAGGCTATGGATAACAGAGATGAAACTATTTTCATCCTCTAACTTAGTAATGTTATACATGTGAATGTTTGTTACGCTTTCAAGCCAAAACTACTTGACCGATTATCATGAAACTTTGTACACGTTATCTTGGAGGTATTCGAAAAAACAGCATATTTTTTAATGAAAAAATACATGCAGTAATTTTTAAATTCTGAATCAAATTGATTCAGTTATATTGAAATGTATGATGAAATGTAATAAAATCTTTAATTATCAAAGGACTTCAAAGCGAGCGACGCCGCGGATAAAAGCTAGTAATATTATAAATGCGTAAGTTTGTGAGTATGTATGTTTTTTTTCTCTTTCACACAATAATAACCTCGGGTTTCGTCGAAATTTGTCACACACACAGTTTACGACCTAGATTAACACAAAGTATATATATTACCGAAGGGTACATAGAGCAGTAATAGCCTAATGGTTAAAACTTGCCATTTCGATCGGGAGGTCCGAGGTTCAAACCAGGCACGCAACACTGATTTATTTGCGTATTAGAAATTAATTATCACTGCTTTTCGGTGAAGAAAAACATCGTGAGGAAACTACACACCCGAGAGTTGTTTTCAAAAAAAAGTTCTCGGAGGTGTGTGAAGTCCACCAATTCGTACTTGGTCAGCGTGGTGGACTATGGTATAAAACTCTCTCATTCTGAGAGAAGACCCGTGCCCAGCAGTGGGACAATAATGGGTTGACGATGATATTACCGAAGCGAGCGCAGTTGCGGGAACAATCGACTTTTAAATATTTAAAGTCAAATTCTACTGTTTCCTTTAACCTTGAGCGCTTCAATTGTTTTTAATCTGACTGCCGAATGCCAAATTAATGGTTATACCGGGGAATATTACCGCTACATCTATTTTTAGTATGAGCCAGTTTTTGGATTTCTATGAAAAGTGACAACATTACACTACAGTACAATTGTACTGTAGTGTAATATAAGTAGGTATTAATCACTCATGCACTCAAAGTTATTACGCCCTATTTCCATCTCGTTCAAGTTTCTCTGAATGATTCAGATTGAAAATTTTGATCATTGGTCAAGTAATGAAAGCTATTAAACCGAAATCAATCTGTCATCGGATCATCGCTTGGAACGCGTACTCATGTTTATTAGGTCAACGTACTTGTAAAAAGTACAGATTTTTCTGTATTGAATATAATACTATTCTACCCTGCAATTTTTCTTTGCTTGATCAATAAATCAGAATAATCCATTTACTAGCCTTTTGATTTCCAGTGCGGGATCGTAATTAATGAGGATTTTTACCAATGCACACTGGTATTTGTTGGTGACTTTAATGTCTGTTGATAATACGTATGTTGATACTTCTTTTTATCTGTCGCCCATCGTCGTCGCGCCACTGTCGCCCATGGACATCTGTTAGCAACTTCATACAGAACGTAGGTTCTATCTAGTCAATCATAAATAAAAATATCTTGGTCTTCGGTAGCAGTGAGCTCTCGAGTACTAAGATGGTTCAAGTAAAAGTAGACCGGCAACCACACTCTTCCATCGAATCGCAAGAAATGCTTCACGCTTGAAATAGGTGTGACAGTGGTACCTCACCGGTCGAACTACTCAGGTTCTACCATCTATAGTACTGCTGCCCATGTGATATTTTTTGTCTTTTAGTTGCCGTTTAGGATATCCATGGCAAGAAAATGGTGCAAAACCAACACCACACGGCACTTGAGGTGAAAAGTTTAAGAAAAATGGTTCTTATACCTTTGTAAGTTGAACATATGGTCAGTCTGAACTCGCCGAATTAATCTTCCTCCATTTTAGAAGTCTTAAAATTTAATTATTATGCAATAAGTGAAGTAATTTCGAACTCAAAAGACTATTAAAACTTAAATTGAATAAAATGTCAGCGACGCGGCAACAACGAACTCTGGACAAAGTGCAATTAGATTTTAAGTGGAAGTCAAGATGCAAATAAGTAACTTTCAAGATTGAATTGAACTGTAACTAACTTACAGCATTGACATTTAATATTCTGTTCCTTTGATTAACAATTAGCTCCTTGCAATTGTTTTAATGCAAATAGTATGAAGAAATTAGAGCGTTTGTAATTGCTCTCTTTCAGGAAATTGCTTTTCGATTGGCAATAGTAATAACTACTGTGAATCTATAACATCCTAATATAATTGTTATAAGACAAAAGACTATCGTTTGGTTTTAATTTCCGACAGTTAACCAAATCTCCACACATTGTGTGGACATTTATAATTTACAGTCATGCCAAGGGAGTATTAAATTTTATACGGTTAATACCGTTAGACAGCAGAACAGTGATAGCCTAATGGTAAATCAGTGATAGCCTAATGGTTGAAAGTTGCCCTCTCAATCGGGAGGTCCGAGGTTCAAACCCAGGAACGCACCACTGATTTATGTGCGTATTAGAAATTAATTATCGCTACTTTTCTGTGAAGGAATATACACACCTACACACCCGAGAGTTCTTTTAAAAAAATAAAGCTTTCGGAAGTGTGTGAAGTCCACCAATTTGTACTTGGCCAGCGCGGTGGACTATGGAATAAAAATCTCATTCCGAGAGAAGACTCGTGCTCAGCAGTGGGACAATAATGGGTTGTACATACAGCTAGGCAGTGGGCGGGCCATATAGCTCGAAGGACCGTTGACCGATGGGGAAGAAAGGTCCTCGAGTGGCGACCTAAAGAAGACAGCAGGAAACCGTTGGATTCAGAGGGCAAAGGACCTGTTGGAGTGGCGCCATTTACTGCCTTACTGGGGAGGCCTACGTCCAGCCGTGAACATTAAAATACTGATGGATGGATGGATGGTTAATAAAATTATTTTATTAAATTAAATAGTTTATTTAATAATTTCAGCGGAAATTCATGTATCGGGATATAATACGCAGATACGCTATCAATTCTGGGAATAGGTGGAATCCATTTATAAACCAGACCATTCATAAGTGATAATATAATAAAATATAACACACATTTAAATCATCTAAATTTTGCGTCATGATTCATACAATGTTATTTCATAAAAATTGGTAAAGAAATTATGAAAAATTTCAGCAGATTAAAAAATCTTCTTCAAGTATCATAAATCTTCTTTGTTTTTCTACCGCTTACTACTCTTATTTTAATATAATATATAAAATTCTCGTGTCACAGTTTTTGTTGCCAAACTCCTCCGAAACGGCTTGACCGATTTTTAACAAATTTTATATGCTTATTCAGTAGGTCTGAGAATCGGCTAACATCTATTTTTCATACCCCTTAAGGGTTGTCCACCCTTAACATTTTTTTTTATTTTTTATATGGCAAAACAACGTTTGTCGGCACAGCTAGTAGGTATATATTATTTCAATTATTTTTAGAAGAACCGTAAACATTATAATAGTTAATCAATATTGATGAAAACAAAATAATACATATAAAATGTTAAAATTAACTAATCAATATTAGTAGAATAGTTTACTTATTGTTAGAAAAAAATCACCGCCACGTTTCTAGCGTTCCTTAGTGTAGCAGTTCTTGCGTTTAAAACAACAAGTACCTATCATCTGGTTCAAGTAAAAAATAGAACTACATAAGTACCAAGTTCAATCAAGTTGTTGTTTGTTGTTTGTTTATTTTTTTATTTTTTTTACACGCATGTTTCTACTTCAAACTTATAGAAGAAATTAACTATTTCACCTACTTGAAATAAGTTTCAGCTAGTTAGCTAGCTAGTAATAGTTTTATAAAGTGTTTTAAAGTGTTGTATTACACAATAAATTTTTAATATGCGTGCCAATTGACCTAAGTCATAATAAATTGATTCACAGTAAGTGACGCTAATTAGGGGGAAGCAGTGACTTCCAAGTACTAAGTATTGGATAAGGTAGGCACTATAAAATTGCAATCACTTTGTTTTGTATTTGAAGACTACTTAAAATATTTATGTTTGTGATTATGATAATGTTCACGATTTTACTTTTTAAACGGTTATATTCTGTTTACGTGATACTAAGTTACAAACATAAATTCTTATGTTAATGCTTAATTATCAACAGTACATTCTAATTATAGATAGCTATATATAAATGTTACGAAGGTCAAAGTTTATAAATATCGCGTTATTGTAATGCAAGTTCAATGGCTAACCGCCCACGATAAGTTTTGTATGAAAATTATAATTATGTTTAGTTTCGTGTGTGGGAAGCATGTCGAAAACATTGAAGGCAGCGCACCTCGCAGATGAAATTTGAAACTCGTCACTTCGAACACATTTTGCGTATATTTTGTAAGTCTCGGCTCGATTGCAAATAACCGAAATTGTGGGTCGTCCTTAACCCATTATTTTTCCACTGCTGGGCACGGGACTTCTCTCAGATTGAGAGAGTTATTGGCCATAGTCCACCGCGCTGGCCAAGTGCGAATTGGTGGACTAAATTGTGGGTACTATTTTGTAAATGTCGCATATTGTAAAATTGATTTTATAAATTCAAATAAGTTTTAATATTAACGCTTATTAAATGTTATGTCACGCTTATAATTCTATGTTTGCACTTTTTAGACATAAGCGCGGCAGCTTACAACGATTCTTATGTAAAACTTACTTTGTAACCAAACAATATGGAAATTTAGTACAGGACACTATTGTCTAATAATATGTTGTCTGTAGTTTTTTTAATGGCAACAGATGACAGTACAGAAACGCTTAAAAAATTAGCAATATTTTATGACAATCATTAAAACGAATATTGTAAAATAAGTGTTGCTAAAAATACGCATTTATATAACTTACGTTTATGATTATTCTCGACTGCATAACAGCCTTGGGACGCGAGTAAAAATATTTGTTCGACTACGTAGACGAACTACTATCGTATCAGCTGGTGCGGTATCATACACCTGGACCTACAAATATATTTTAATTGGCAGATGATTTTTGAAAGTAGGTACCACTTTTACTACCGTGGTAGTATGTTAGCAAAGAGTACTTCTTTTAACTTGCAATATCATCACTACATAGTATAAAACAAACTTGTTTCGCGCTGTCTGTCCCTATGTATGCTTAAATCTTTAAAACTACGGTACGGATTTTTATGCAGTATTTTTTAATAAATAGAGTGTTTCAAGAGGAAGGTTGTTATGTATATTAAAAGCGTAATTTAGTGGACGAGCACTGATAATTTTGGATATTTGACTTTTAGGCGGAACGAAGTTCGCCGGGTCAACTGGTATTGTATAAGACACAGAGCTGTTACCCAAAGTTTCATCAATGTACATTTTAAGCTTTAGATAGGAATAGTTACGACATCTACGAGATATGTGAAAAAAACATTAAACTACGATGCGGATGCTGCAGCATTACACGTTTCTCTTTAAGTTTATTTTTAACTGCAACAGAGGGCAGTATTCATTCTCATAGAACGAATTAATAAAAAAGAGGACAGAGAGAAGTTAGTAATCGACCTTTTTCCTTGTTCTATTCTTGTTCAGTAATATAAATTTATTTTATCTGATTGAAGTAGCAAACGAGCATGCAATTCACATGATAGTAAGTGGTCGCTGCCGCCCATGGACATCTGTAATCAACTTCATACAGAACTTGGGTCCATCTGAAGTCAACCACAGATGCGTTGCTACTCCCGAGGACTATAATGGTCGCCTCTTGTGAAAGTTATTACATAATTGAACGTGATATCATATTTCTATGACTATTCGCTAGCTTATTTTTGCAGACACAGGGCCTGTAACGTGCTAACGGCGCTTACATAGATAGTCTAAATAGATAGTCTGAGTCTAAATATTATATGAACCCAGGTTAAGGTTGATATTTTCGTTGTTCGACTCCGGAGATATTAGTGCTACACCTATTTTTGTATTATATAAGCAGCATTGAACACTCGTCGATTCTGGTTCGAAATATACGTTAAGACGCTTTTCAGTTTAGTAGACCTTACTCTAAATTTAGCGAGAGAGCAAGCGAAATTACAAAACCAATCGTATTAATATTAATAAGTAGCTGTACCGTGCGGGCGTTGCTACGCCATAACAAAAAAAAATGCAACAGAAACCTTCGCGAGCTCATGAATAACAACTTTGCTAAAGATCATCACATAATCAAATGAATAGTTTAAGATTCTATAAAGGACATACAGACAAACTTTCATTTATATAAAGAAGAAGAAGAAATGAAAGTTTGTAACGATGTATGTATGTAACTTAATCTTTCACGCAAAATCTATTAGTCCTATTTCAATATAATTTGGCACACAGATAGTTAATACCCTAGATTAACTAGTTAATAAGATCAATAATAATTATATTATTAATATTAATCTTATTAAATAATGAGTAACATATGTGTTAATGTAGTATTATATATAATGTATACATAATTATAATATTACATAATAGTATTATATATAAATATTCAATAAGACACATTATTAAATAAGCGAGAATAACATAAATATCGATATATATTTCACCAACTCGCACTTGGCCGGCGCTGTGAACTATGGCCTAAACTCTTTCATTCTGACAGAAGACCCGTGCCCAGCAGTGGGCCAATAATGAGTTGATGAGAGAACATAAATATATCGCCAAATATTAAGTAGCTACAAAACCTTTTTATTTGTCCCCCATATAAAGAAATATTTATAAGTATAACGCGTGATATGAAGCTACATAACCAGGATTTTTATTTAATATGCAATCTAGAAATTTATTTTTAGAGAAGCTTGTATCGGAAACGAAACGTAAACGAAAGCCAGTGAGCCTACATACACGAGCTGAGTCTTGCCTCTTGAATTTTATTCAAGTACTCTTTAGCGGATAAGTTGGTGATGAAATTTAAAAAATCTCATGTGACGTTGAAGGAAAATTATTTTGAAATTAGTATTTTTTGTCACTTATAAATTCTTAAAAAAATCATGATGCGAAAAGAAAAGTCGTCCTTCTCTAGAAAATATTCATATTTCTTGGCTGTTTCTATAATATATTGTTGTGAAGGGTCTCGATCGTATAAGGGAGCTCGGGCGAATGAAAGCTGTTCCACTCCTTGGCTCAGATATGAAATAATAACATGTTCGGTTATACGCATGGCCAGTTGCAATGGTCACTATTCCCACGACTGTCTTTGTAATTGTAACAAGTATTCGAGATGAGTGTAATTTTGCAATCGTAATCATATATTGTTACTTCTCATACGATAGACAGAATTGTAGGCAGTGAATTAGTGTCATTGTCATCCTTTTGTGGAACCGCAATTGGTACTTACTTGTTTCCATTTAGGGATAATGCAATGTGCTGTTTTATAATAGATACGTTCCTATCGTTTAAATTTCGTTGTTATCGAAAAATGTGTATGCCTCCATGTAATATATGGGTTAATTCATCATTGTTCTACAGTCAATATTACACGGAGAAAAAAACTTGAGAGGTGTCAAGGGACACTCGGATGGAACGAAGTTCCTTTCGATTAATTAGTGAAGGAATTATAATAAAATTTTATACCTAACTCCATCTTTTTTTTTAAGTGGGTAATCCTCATGGATACCCAGCCACCCGGGGCGGCAGCTGGGTTATGCCGGACTCTTACCGGCTAAACCCCCACTGTGTTTTCTCCTCGCACCGTACGGCGGGAACACGGGTAAGCTTTCGCAGTCATCCGCGAACCCGCCGGTGCCTGGCCGCTCCCGCAGCCCCTCCTTGCGTGGAGCATAAAGCTCCCCTCCAACAGCAAGGCGCGCCAGAAAACACAAAGGCGCGCCTTACCTCCAAGGCCCCATCCGTAGGGTGACGGTCCAACCCCGAGACCGCCACCCAGGGGCCGTGGGCATGGCAAGCCGACACCCGCAAGGCATCCCTACAGGCATCGACCAACCACACCCAGCGGCGGATCCGTTCTTTGGTTCCGCCGCAAACCACCAAACGGCCGCAGAGGATAGGGAGGACGGCAACGACACACCGCATCTCCTCTTCCTCTGCGGCCCCACCGCCAACGCATCTGACGGTGCGCCCCCGTTCGGTCGCGGGAGATAGGGTGCACGGCAACGACACACCGAGACACCTCTCCTCCCGCGACCCCTCCTGGCTGCAGAGGCCAGAAAACACCGACCTCCACAGCCCCCTCGGATGCGTCCGGAGCGGGCCCTCAGCCAAGCCCGCTCGGAGCGTCCCCTCCCTGGGATCTCTCTTGGCTTCACCGCGGCGCCCCCAGCCACGGTTACTGAGCCCCCTCACCACGACAAGGTGGAGATCCCTGCGAGGGGGATACCTAACTCCATCAGCAATATCCGGAACTTGTCCAAAAACACTGTTAGGATTCATTATTACTATTATTTTTTATTATTTATTATTTACAAAAAAACCTGTATACACTCAACAAAAATAATCGTCGCGACACCACACTGTTCAATGCGAAATAGAAATGAAAATATCTGGCGTGCTTTCTATAAGAGAGAGAAAGAGACAGACAGAGAAACATGTGCAGGCCGCACAGCTTACAGTAGCTTACTATACCAAAAAGTGTCGTGACAACTTTTCGTAAGAATTTTTTCCGTCTAGCCCCCTTTCACAACGCGCGATAAGGAACTTCGTTCCAAAACTTCGTTCCAAAAATAAAAATACTTTTGGTGGTTTGGTATGGAAAGACTTACATCTTAAGACGGTTACATAATACTTTTTCAAAACATCATTGGCGGTACCTATTACCTTAGTATAAGGTACAACAGTACCTTACATTTGTATTGTGATAAACAAAGATAGTCACATCTTGAACTTAGGTTACATAAGGTTAAATCGACATGGAAATATAAATTTAACGGTCTGAATTCAATGCATATAATTTTAAAAAAAGAGGCTTGTTTAATGAATTACTCCAAATTTTGGTGACTTCGATCTATTCGCTTTTGAAGACCACTGAAAGAGAAATAATTTATATATCCTAAGCTAATATCACACGCGAAGTAAATTATTATTACAGCGAAGGAAAATATTCCGAATGACGACACGACACGTAGATAACTTTTAAGAATCGTATAGTCTAATGGAAGTGAACTAATTATGTATATTTGCATTTTGAAAAAACATATTCATCGACAAACAAAATTTAATAAGCTAAATACATGGATTTAGATCACCTGATTTTTGATAGGCTATCATCATTGTAACCTGTAAAAGAGGTTTATGTAAAATAATGGTATTACATTGGATCGAAGACCTGCGTGGCGAAGCGGTTACTATACCGGTTTGACGCGCAATGGGTCCCGGGCTCGATTCCTGGCCCGACAGGAATCTGAATGATGAGTTTAGATTCCTGTTCTTGATCTGGGTGTTTCTGTATTCGTCTTTTGTGTGTCCATGGTACCCACGACACAGGAGAAAATCCTACTGTGGGGCTATGCGTGTAGAAGGCATGTGTGTGTGTTTATTATATTGAATCAGTCATTAACTAATTACTGGTTAGTAACCAGTCATTTTTAAACACGCTTTCCACACTCATAGCCCCACACTAGGATTCTCTCCTGTGTCGTGGGTACCATGGACACACTCAAGACAAATACACGACCACCCAGACCCAGAACATGAATCTAAACTCGTCATTCAGATACCTGTCTGGCCGGGAATCGAACCCGGGACCCATTGCGCATCAGATAGGTGTGGTAACCGCTCCGCCACGCGGGTCGTCCAAGTCATTAATTAACTAGAGCCCGAACTTTTACCGCATTCTGATTAGGTCCCTATGTGACTGCATGTTCAATTCTACTTTATCATTTATGTAAAAGTCTTATTGTGTCCACCCTTCCACAACCACAAATTGTAAGTAATGTCACCGGGGACAGCAATAGGCAAGGCTTACCGTACTTGGGGTGGACAATAAATAAAATATATTCACAATGCACTCAGACTATTTGCAAAAATATTGTATTTTATCTCAGGGAGTTTTTATTTGTCGCAACGATTAAAACATTGTGGTTTATTGGGATGTTATAGACATCATTAAAGTTTAGGTTAACGTCTTCAACTTACCAATCATATGGGTTAGGATACTTTAAAGAAAAAACTGAGAAACAAATAATGTGAAGGATGTCCCGTAATGACAAAAGGTTACGATCAAGATGGTCTAAATGTAGATTTTTTAAGAATTCTAAAAGTAAAGAGTGGTCGTGTCCCCATTTCGTCGGCCGGAATTTTACGGTCATATCCTTTCCATTTATATAATATTGCTTCGTCTAAAACTCTCTACATTGGATACCTGTTTTACAATATTCGTTCAAATACTCAGATACTCATTTGCTTTTTGAAGTGTAACTTCTTTATCGGGGTTGGAAAAAAATTTAGTGTAACATTTTTTCGTTACGCGCCATCTTTTTCCGTTACGCGCCATCTTTTTCTTATCCCTACCACGCGTGATATTAGATAGATAATTACAGATTAGATTATTAGATAAAGTTTAATAAAAGCATTTTATTAAACTTTATCTAATTTAACTTTATTTAACCAATTTCTGTAAAGTTGCATATAGTAAATTATTTTTTTGAAAAATAACGTCATAAAGATGTTTCACTTCTTACGATTGTACGCTAGTACACGCACACATTTTTTATTGTACCAATGGCTAATGATTCAAAATTCTTTAAGTTTGGTTCTAAGCTTGCCTCGAGACTGGAGAAGTACCGAATGTACCATAATCTGCATAAGGACATAAGATCGTTTTTATTTTATTTAATAAGTAATTTTGATTAAAAGGTTTGTTATCTGGTTATGTTTCAAACTAGTTACGCTAACAAGTATTCTTTCGATGTCTATTATATTAGTAAAGAGTACTCTCGGGAAATTTAAAAAATGGCGGGTAATTATAAATTATTTTATTATGAATGAATTTTAATAACTACACTAGCTCGTCACCTAGCTTCTACACGCAAGGGTAGTAGTTTTAATAAAGTGTTATGTTTTTACAAAATAATTAGTAGGTAATTTGTTCTTGTTTATATTTCTTTATTTATTCATGTGTTTATTATTTTATTTAAAGCAATTTCTTGTTGTGCTTACAGCAAAACCAATGCGTACAACAAGATAATAATACTTAGTTCGTTGCTTTTTATGAATATAGGCTCAGGTTAATTCTGTTTTTAATATACGTATGTATATTATTCTTCAAATTATGCCATTTCAAAGGGAGTATTCTCAAAGGGCTAATGCCGTAGACATATTTGAGAGGGTACAAAGGGCGCCCTGACAAACATCGTGGGGTTTTGGGTGATGGGAGTCTGGGAAAACCATATATGGCCCCTACGATAGGGTTTCTCCCCATCTAATGAATTATCCGACGGTAATTACGTATTCATTGTAGTCGTATGTATGAAACAAACCTTTATAATAACATTTTTAAGCTATTATCGCGCTTTTATCGCGAGGTTTGAGCGCGGGGACCGAATCAAGAAAATCAGTAACGAAAAAAACCGAACACCGCCCTCTCAGCCTACCAAGTAGCGCGGGCAAGCGTTCGCTTAACATGTTTATGGTACGACAGAACGAAGCACGCACGAATCGAGACGAGGTGCTCGGAATCGGACAAATATGTAAGCAGCTGTTTGTAAGAAAGTAGGTATCAAAGAAAAACACTTGATTAATATCAAAAGAAAAAAATACTGCATATTAATTATAATTGCATAAGTTGATAAAAGATGCTATCCAATAGCTTTACCGCGGCAGTCCCCGAGTGCCGCAAGTTTTTTTATCGTATTTTTTTGATGAAGATATAACCAGATTTATTTGTCACTCTCACTCGCAAATAAATCAAGAATAGTTCTGATTATGTATTTAGTTCTATATTATTAATAATGATTACTATGTATCATGTTTGTGTGAGAATTTCTTTTAATAGAAAAGCTTAGCTTCTTGCGGTCTACGTTGGGATTCACGATCTATTTTAAAAAAGGACAGAAGTCTCCGTCTATGCGTTCTTTAAATAAAATATTCTTCTTCAATACCACCTCTAATATATACCTTCTATTCAAGTTTATATGTTTATGTTATTGTTATGGTGAAGGTCGTACTTAAATTTGTATGTTTGTATGGATTAATTTTAATTGCTACTACACCGACTTGCGATGGGGCTTTGAGAGGGGTGACCCAACCGAGGGTCACAACACATTCATGTTAAGGGTTATACTCTCAATTTGACGCTCAATGCTTAGGGCTTTAAGCGTCAGCATTAAGCGTCAAAAACTAGTAGGTACTTGTATGTGTGTCTACTTCTATAGGGTCTCGAAATTAGCTAAAATTCGTTCAAAATTTGAATTCACGCTAAGAGCTAATGTTTTGTGGCTAACCGGTAAGTCTATCCAAAATGTCTAGGGGATCTTGCGTAAAATCGAAATTCCGTCCGCAAGGGTGAACACGGGCGGCGCCGGGCGGGAAGCTCGTGTACATAGACTGCTTTATCAAACTCAGATTTAATTTCCGCCGGGAATAAAATATCTGTGATAGGCAGTTCTTATTTTCTTATTTGCATGTCTGGGGAAAGTTTTCGTTTGTAGGCCTCTATTCTTTTATTTTCAACGGTAGGAAAATCGTTATACATTTAATGATTTAGTCATAATTAAGTTGAAGTAGTTCTTGGAAACCCTGTAATATTTCTTTAACTTTACGATTATTTTACCAATAACTGAACCCTATTAACACAATGGAGGTTTTTCACAATACCGACACAGTTTGTTTCGTAAGCATTACAATAAGAAGCTTTGTTCGGTTTGGTTCTGTCATTAGCAAAAATTTCTTGATAAATACGAGTAACCAATTGATTTTAAAGTAAAATATTTTTGTTGGCTAGCTTTCACGTTTTCTGTTTTTTAAATAAATTCTTGTTAGCAACTTAAGTAGATAATAGAATAGAACAGACGACAAAGTAAACATTGGCAAAGTTCGCTGCAGTATATTTCGTATGACGTCACGGTATACCATTTTATACATGCATCGTGTTGAGAGTTTAATCCATACTCAGCGTTCGCTCAACAACTCAAAGTAGTAACACTATCTCGATAACAACCACAAGTATCGTCTTTTATAAATCCAGGAAAAATACAGATCCTTAGCGTAAAACTCGTTATCTGCGTAGTGTGTAGCTATTGGCTTCACGCTGTCACAAAATAGTTCTGTTTATGGAATGAACAACTCCATTATCTTCAAACGACGTATCTTATCTTTCATTCGTTAGGTTTTTACGATACAATTTATTTCTTTTTTGCAAGCATTTGTAAAGGCATTTGCATTTGTAAAGTTACAAGGGTGAACTTAATGTCTAATTGCATTCCCGTCAAGGCTGGGCGATGGGGATAGTTTGTCGTAGGCTTACATATAAATAGTATTTGCATTATAATGTTGATAGCGTAATGGTTGAAATTTGCCCTCTCAATCGAGAGGTCCAAGGTTCAAACCCAGGCACGCACCACTAATTTATGTGCGTATTAGATATCAATTATCACTCCTTTTCGGTGAAGGAAAACATAGTGAGGAAATCTAAACACCCGAGAGTTTAAAAAAAAAACGTTCTCGGTGATGTGTGAAGTCCACCAATTCGCACTGGGCCAGCGCGGTGGACTATGGTCTAGAACTTTCTTATTCTGAGAGAAGACCTGTGCCCAGCAGTGGGACAATAGTGGGTTATAACCCAACTAAAAAGCAGTAAACCTGTTGGTTAGTGGTCTCTGCCGCTAATAGACATGTAAAAAGACTGCATGTAGAATATGGTTTATAATGGAATTCAGTTATAGATGCATTGCTAATCATGAGCACTAAAATGGTCGCCTCGTATAAAAGTGTGCTGCAAGAACTGCTTCAGGCTGTAAATAAGTGTGTCGGTAAATACAAATGACCTAGATGTAGGTATTTCACTAGTTCTTATCATAATGACATATCATACTAATATTACAAAGGCGAAATTTTGTGAGTGAGTATGTTTGTTACTTCTTCACGTCTTAATAGCTGGAGCGATTTTCATAAAATTTCGTAGGGAGTTAGATGACACTCTGGATTAACATATAGGCTACTTTTTACTGTGGGAAAACATCTTATTCCCACTGGACAATCGATACATCAATTTATTTAATGCAGGCGAAGCTGCAGGGCTGAGCTAGTATAGTATAGTATATAAATATAAGTACTACAAAGCACTATAAGCCCTTTTTACTCTGAGAGGAGACCTGTGCCCAGCAGTGGGAGAAAAATGTTCAGGCGTCGACTATATATGAGCGTGTTAGAACTCAGTTTTTACCAGGCTTAGTAACGGTAACATAGGTACTCGTATACAGATAGGGATAATTCACTAATGGATTAACAATTTAAACACGCTAATGCTTTCAAACGTAAGTGCTCAAAGGGGAATATACGGACTACTTTGCGGTGACAAATGTAGGTTCCACATTATTTGATGTAATAGGGACGTTTATACACTTATTCTTTTGACGTTTTATGTATTTTTGTAGGATGTTATTAACAAATGCCAATCCTACTAATATTGTAAAAGCAAAGCGTTGTATGTATGTTTTTTTTTTATATTTTGTGCAATAACTACTTCGGATTGCACAAAATATAAAAAAAAAAACATACATAGAACGCAACGGATTTCAGTGAAATTTGGCACAAAGAAAACGATTTTGTTTAACACATGGGATACACTCGTTTAACACATAATCGTTGTAAATATGAACGGAAGGGGCGAACACGCGGGAATAAAGGGTATAATAAAGCAATGACTTGGAGCTCAACCCATTATACTCCCACTGCTGGGCACGGGTCATCTCAGAATGAGAGAGTTTTAGGCCATAGTCCTCCGTACTGGCCATGTGCGAATTGGTGGACACACCTCCGAGAACTTTTTTTTAACGAACTCTCGGGTGTGTACGTTTCTTCACGATGTTTTTCTTCACCAAAAAGCTCTGATAATTAATTTCTAATACGCGTATAAATCAATGGTGCGTACCTGGGTTTGAATCTTGGACCTCCCGATTGAGTGGGCAAGTTTCAACTATTAGGCTATCGCTGCTCTACTATTACTACTTATTATTGTGTATTTAGCTGGCAACTGATAGTGTTTAGAGCATAGATATTATAAACACACAACAGTACACAAATCAGTATAAAGTGACCATTGTAACTTCCATATTCACATCGTGAATCATATTTTTTTGCATATAGTATCGTATATCGCTTACAGTTTTTACTAACCTCAGAAATTCCACGTAGCCATAGGTAGTTATTCCTAATATCAATGAGCGGGTATTTGCTTTTCAGTACACCGATTTCATCCACCCTGTTGACGCGGGGTCATAACCGAATTTCATTCCCCTCGCTTGAACCCTAAAATGAAAACCATGTGTACTCGTAACTACATAAGATAAATCTTCTAACATTGCGTATTGCTAGAATGAAAATGTCATACAAGTACAGTTTATCAAGTTAATATAACTAAAACTAAAATCGGCTAAGTGTGAGTCGGACTCGCGAACGAAGGGTTCCGTTCCGTATGTATAAAAATACCGAAAAAAATCACGTTTCGGCACACTTTCACATGAGGCGACCATCATAGTCCTCGGGAGTAGCAACGCATCTGTTATTGACTTCAGATGGAACCCATGTTCTGTATGAAGTTGATTACAGATGTCCATGGGCGGCAGTGACCACTTATCATCAGGTGGACTGCATGCTCGTTTGCTACTTCAGTCAAATAAAATAAATAAATACGTTTGTATGGGAGCTCCCATAAACATTTAATTGTATTCCGTTTTTAGTAATAGGGTTTTTACCCTTTGGATACGGATCCCTAAAACTACAATATATACAAATAAAATGGTAGGAATTCGAACTCGCTTCAACTACAATACACTAACGAAATGATAGAAACTTGGAACGGTTCTATTCAACGTGTTATTGTATTGTCAGGATGTCTAAGGATAATGTTGATCTTACTTGAAATATTATTCGGTAATAGACGCGTTTTAAGCTTCTTGTAAGTCATGTAGCAAACGAGCATGCAGTCCACCTGATGGAAAATGGTCACTGCCGCCCATGGACATCCTTACTTCATACAGAACATGGGTTCCATTTGAAGTCAATCACAGATGCGTCGCTACTCCCGAGGACTATGATGGTCGCCTCATGTGAAAGTGTTCCGGCAACCACACCCTTCCATCGAAACGCAAGAAGTGCTTCACGCTAGAAATAGATGTGGCGGTGGTACTTCCCCGGTCGAACTACAATGATTCTACCACCAGTCTTGTACCAGTCATTACTTAACCACACCACTTAAACCAGAACACAGCAGTATAAGATATACCACTTACGAGGTAGAGATTAGAGCCAACATAATATACTTGCAAAGTTGGATCATAAAGTTTGTCTCATAAAAAAATGACTTAACCATACCACTATTTTGTACAAATAGCAATACTTCGCCTTGCAGGTGATCGACCTGGAAACCTCATACCACCAGGATCATTAAGCAGCAGACCCTTCAATATTATTCCCGTATTCCCGTACCATTGTTTCTGAAGTAGCTATCTACAAGTTTTTTGCTTAAAATCAACGTATTAGCTGCGGTCACACCTCATTGACCTTTAAGCGTTCGAAGCGTAGGACATCGTCGGACTCTACTTACGTTTTACTAACGGGATAGGTAATTAAGCGTAAACTTCAATATTCGTTTAGCTCATTTTTTATCTGATTTAAGTAGCAAACGATCATGCAGTCCACCATCAGTAAGTTGTCACTGCCGCCCATGAACATCTGTAATCAACTTCATACAGAACATGGGTTCCATCTGAAGTCAATAACAGATGCGTTGCCACTCCCGAGGAATAAGATGGTCGCCTCATATGAAAGTGTGCCGGCAACCCACCCTTCCATCGAAACGCAAGATGTGCTCCACGCTAGAAATAGGTGTAGCGATCCGGGCGACCTACACTGGTTCTACCACCTTAAAAATTTGATGTCAGGTGATTAATTCTGCTAAAGCATAATATGCCGGATCTTAGAACCTGTGGGCATCGCCTTGATTAAAAGAGAATTGGTCATTATTAGCGAATAGAGGACTTACACTTCTGAAGAGGAAACTTGACCAAATACTTTCAAAGAATTTAATGACTAAAACAGATCTGATAATTTGTTGTTGAATTGTCGGCACTTAGGAGTATCATATTTTTGGAATTTACCGTGAAACAGATGAACATACTGTAAAGTAAGGGTAGATCTTGAACTACAATGTGAACTACGTTGAACGTCCATTAAAATTTTTCACAAATATTTTCATTTACTCAACACAAGGGGGAGCCACATGCGGTCCCAGCCGGCATGCTCATCCAATCGTTCTCGTATCCACTCGAGTGGGGTCGGAACTAATTAAAAGTTGATCTTTTGAAGCGTACATACGTATCAATCGAGACTCAATACACGAGTCGACCCTTCGGAGCTGCCCACGAAGAGTTATTAAAGCCTGTAGATACAGACAATTTAGTTTCACACACCTTTTGCAGCCGTATAAGAGATAGTATTTTAAAGACAAGTAAAGTTTCGTGTTTATACCAAAAATTAAAACTATAAACATAATACCTGTCTTTTAAACAAGTACAGGTCATTAAAGGTTTAAATATCGATAGAATAAGCCTAATAATTATATTGCTGGCTTTATAATCACATTACTTGCCTATTACGCACACATTTCGTAGAATATTTCTGATTTGATACGTGATATGTTGACAGGTTTCATGGTATAGCAAAAGCATTATTTCGATCGCTACAATTTCCGTAATTATTAGATGAAAATTGTAATGCAGGTTATGTTGAATAATATTAAATCACAGTCATGATAATCTTACTACGCATAGGATATTTTAATACCTGGTTATCCAAATACTAAAATTACTAACATCAAGGGAATGAATGTACCTAATCAGGACCATGATAGATGTTTAAATATATGTGTGATGATAGATAGCTATAGGCTTAAACGGATTAGTGTGTCTGCACGGAAGATTAACGGCGTAGGTATTTTCAAATAGAAATCACAACAGACATAGGTTTATTTGCTGTAGCGAAGCAAACGCTCGAAAACTTTATGAGACTTTCGGGGCCTTTCTTTGTATTACATAAGACACTTTGATGGAAGTAGCAAATAGGCATATGATCCTCATTGATCACCACTGCGTTTTGGTAGGGGGGAAGGGTGCTTCACTACGTGAAGGGAGGCTTTCAAAGAATTTTGTAGCGAAAAAAGGTCGTCCCGTAAGAGGCATGTTGTCTTTTATCGATTGTCGTTGTTTTTTGAGCAGCACTTAGGTTTTCCTATTTTTTTTGGAAAATAAGTTATTGTACGTAATGATCGATAGCTGCATTCCTTTTGTGTACATCTATTTTTGCTTCCTTGAGAACAGTCCTAAAATCAGCTTTGTGTAAGCGCGATAGTGTACTTATTAGTTTTACCTGTCTCGGTATAGGTAATGCTTAAAAATTGCTGCTTATCGAAAGCATAAAACCTATACGGAAATGGTATATGTATATGCAATTTACATTAGTGACAGCACATCCATGAAGGGTTTCAGGTAAACCTTTGTTATATATGGAACTGATTATATGAGCGAAAGTGACCTACTGTCAGGTCGACAGAATAAGATACTACTTCGATGGTAAAACAATGTTTAGGTGGACTGGCTAGTTAAAAAACAACTTGACGGCCAAACTCTTGACGGTCCCTGCAGTACAAGTTCCCTAGTAATATATTATTAATAGTAGAGCAAACGAGAGGGTGGCATGCAAGACTATCGCGTTATCCCGAAGAGCATCCGATAACTCTTACCGCGGGGGCAGACGGGACAAGATCTTACCCTACTTCAATTAAATCGCACAAAAGGTATATCGTACGTGGAGAACTTTGAACAACGTTTATTATACGAAGAACTACCCAATATCATAACTTGCATATATCTAGCATGTAATTCTATGTTTAGCACAATAATTGTGACATGGAAGGACCAATTTAAGGGCAACAGAAAAGTATTGGGGTATCTCATCATAAGCTTGAAGACTGGATTGATAAGCGGTCGTGTCGTCAACCCATTATTGTCCCACTGGTGGGCACGGGTATTCACTCAGAATGAGAGAGTTTTAGGCCATAGCTCACCGCACTGGTCAAGTGCGAATCGGTAGACTTCACACACCTCCGAATTTTTTTTAAAGAACTCTCGGGGTTGTAGGGTTCCTCACGATGTTTTCCTTCACAGAAAAGCAGTGATTATTATTATAGGTATTAATTTGTAATACGCACATAAATCAGTGGTGCGTGCCTGCGTTTGAACCTCGGACCTCCCGATTGAGAGGGCAAGTTTCAACCATTAGGCTATCACTGCCCTTAGATGCTGCTGATAAGCGGTATAAGGCGTTAACCTTCCGACTAGTTAAAGATATAAAATAGGATACTCCCATAGCATACAATGCGTCAAGATGCCCTTGACGCATTGTATACTATGGGAGTATGCAAGGAGGATGCAACGTATCTAATAGGATCTTTTGGACTTGTCAAACGCAATGGATGGAAACGAAAGGTCACGGGTAGCGGTGTTCTCCTTCTGCGAACAAAAATGACACTGAGGAAAGCTTAGGAGCAGGGTAGGAAAATAATAGCTAGTTCCCCGATTTAATCTGCTAATTACCTTACAGAAGTGTATTCACAACGGATTTCCTTACAAAAAAGAGTCTGTACAAGTTTGATTAATAAACAATTCTTCTTAACACGGTATGACAAGATCGTTTACCTCTGTTAATGCTGAATAATATATGAATTACATACACGAGACACCACCTCCCCAAAGCTGTAGGGCTGTCAACTTTGGTAATTTGTACAACTTCGGCTCGAATTTTCTATATAAGACACAAGCATTGAACCATAGAGCTTAGACACAAATGTTAGGATTTCAGTCCCCTAATGAAGACCCCCGGCAATTTTAATACAAAGCATAATAGGATAAATGAACTGATATGTATGTACAATTACACATATATGCTAATAGGAGGCAATGTCGTCTGCGAGTGAAATTTAATTAACTCCCCTTGTAACCTACCATTCGTACGGCTACCATAACTTCATTTATAAGAATGTAATGTACAATTCCACTTTCATTTCCTGCTCCGAGGAATGTTGGAAAATTAATGGGACGAAGCTTTTTATAAAAAATAAAATTGCATTCTAAAAATATATATTGGAACATAGTATCTCACGCTTACATCAGTTAAAAATTAAAAAAATACGGTTAGGACGTCTTGACCGCATATGCGTAGAACGTGTAATGATTATCTTCCCAAAACTGTTCGGGAGTTTATTTTATTTATTTATTTATTTGTAATTAGAACGATACAATACCACTAATAAATAAAAAAAGAAAATACAAAATCAGGTTGCTAAAGTAATTAAATTTAAACAAAATATGGCGTAAGATCTCTAATTCAGTACCTACAATGCATTCATCCTTGATTGCAAAAACTATAGGAGCCGATGAACACTTTCCATCAGGTCGACCATTTATTGCTAAGTGATACATCTTGTCCACCAATTAGCACTGGGCCAGCGCGGTAGAATCTAGCCAAAACTCTCTAATTCTGAGAGAAAATCCGTGCCCATCAGTGGGACAATAATGAGTTGGCGATGATACACCTTCTTTTGTAATGCGGATACGTAAATTATTGCAATACCAAGACTTACATAGTTACTTTAATATCGTAACGCCAACGCCGAAATAGACTGGTAAAAATAGAGAATACACTGTACTCCTATTTTTATCTTCAACGGTAAGACTTCATATATTCTTCATCTATTCACTATTCTCACACGATGTACCTCGCATGAAGTTTAACAGCTCAAACAAAGCAGATACGAAAGGTCTAAATATTGGTGGAATAGAAGTTTTAACCAATATTAAATACTATTCCGCATCAAATATTCTAAATTCGCCTTCTAAATAGTGTCTTCTAAAGTATGGAAGGAAGTATAATATTTAGCCACTAGCGGTCAGTCATCCAACTGATGCCATGCTCGACGCTACTTATCTTACAAATCGGCGACAATTCATACTAAACATGCGAATAATGTTTACCTTAACATTTTGAATTAGAGCTGAGTAGAGAAAACTGCTTCTCATTTTCAAGGACGGTATGTTCAATCGGTACAAGCATACAAATTGTTCCCCGCCGTCCTCCGGCGGTATTTCAATTATTTCAAGAAGTTAATGAAATTTCTTGCTGTCTTTTTAGTTAAGTACGATTCCCGATGGTGTTCCTTCATTCATGCATGTGTGTATTTCGTAAATAGACGGACAGTTAATAAACTTTTATATGTTTTCGTAAAATATAAACATATGAATTTTAAAATGCCCTTAAGACTTCGTAAGTACGTTTCGGACAAATATGTCTCCTTTTCCGTAGGCTTTTGGCCAAAACTCAACATCGCTTACTAATGTTAGGCAAAAATTGTAGTGACGGTGGTGCCTTCAGAGTCGAATTATAAGGGGTTCTACCGCCTTCAAACTGTCTGATTAATGTAATATATATTTCATTTCACACAACCATGACCGACTTTGAGATTAATTTTTGATGACGTCAAGCGCTTATTAAATCGGCTAGACTAATGGAAAAAACATTATATAAGTCGAGAATATCCTTGGGGAGTAAACAGATTGCTTGTCAATTGAATTACCATGGATACGAGATAATAAGAAATAAATAGAAAAAGAAACGAAGAATATGTATGTTGTATCTATGTGTAGAAGCGATGCAAGTCCAACGATTAGAATTTTTAACACTCATTGTATGGCTTGTGGATCGATAGTAAGGCATGCATCTGCTATTTTTCGAAATTATATGCGATAAAATAATGTTATCGTTTGCTCCAACATTAAAGGTATACTTGAGGAAACCTAGAAAGTTTGAAACCGTAAGAGAAAAATTAGTTGTGAAATCCATCAATTCGCACTTCCTTGCGAATCTTTCTTAATATTAAATGACGATGACATTTTGCGAATATTTCGGAAACGGTATTTTGAAAAACAAAGTTTGTGAGGATAATGTGTATTTGTTACTCTTTAACGTATAAACTACTGATCCTATTTAGCTGAAATTTTGTATACGACTATATATTGTACTGTTGGGGACGACGATGAAATACGTAATCACTACCTGGAGATAAATGGTAATAAAATAAATGGTGTTTTGAAAATCGATAATCTTAAGAATTATAATTAAGTATAGATTATTAAAGTTTTATTTTTATTTTTTATTCGAATTTCACTTCACATTCCTTATAGTACATAGTACTATGTATTGTTGTATAGTTACACATATTGTATATGACCTTGATTGACACATAAAATACTCATTATCATAGTAAATGAGCGAAGCAACCGGAGCCGCGGGAATAAACTATACGTATATACCTAAGTTCTGGACTTAATGTAAACTAATCTTTACAAACTAAAATCCTCTTGAGGATTAACAGAGCTCCAACCATAATGAAGTGCCTCTCAAAGACGCAGATGCAACGGTGTTAATTCCAGAAATTCTGTATAACGTGCAAACCCAAAAAGGTAATAGAAATTCAAAAAAATTGCTACCCAGTTCTTTTTACGCTAGGTACTCTTATCTACATAATTTTTCAAACTTTCATACACATATGCATTTTCTAAATCTTACTTTTCAATGGTCCTAAGTACTAGTATTATAAATGCGAAATATAGTAAGAATGGGTCGTTATTGGTTAGTCTTTTACGCTAAAGGTACTGATTGGATTTTGCTGATATTTAGCACAACCATCAAACGCAAACCATCTGGGTTTAATGCTTCTTTTTACTCTCGAGAAGAAAACCTTCAAACCAAAATTTACCCGACGCGGTGGAAGCGACGCGGTTTATGTGAGATTCTTACCGCACTAAAAGCCCTCCCGGTGGCCGTCCTCCACGCTGCTTGGTGGACTCCGGGATCTCCAACGGAACGCAGCCGGAGTCCTCCAAGCGCGATGCCCCTTACGGGCTTTTCCTTGGTGAGCATTTTCTCTCACCATGCTTTCCGATGTTTATGGCGGCATGCGACCACACAAATGCCACTGTCCTTCCCAGGCTCGCTTAACTAGACGGTTCGAGCTCCCACTCTTACCGCCAAAATCCCCGAGGCCTCCTATTCATCGCCTCTTATAGCAGGCAGGGCTTACCGTAGACCTATTCTGGTCCCGGAACTACAGGGACAGCTAGTTTAATATCTGAGTTAACACACAATATTACTAAAAAGTATGTTTATAAATAATAACCTATCAACCCATTAGTTAATTGCAAAAAATCAGGGGTAAGCATAGTAAGAAAATCACTTCAAATATGTACGACACAGTTTTAAAAAAGTTTAACAAGGTTCTTCATAGAAGCTTAAAAAGAGCTCTTTGAGTTTGTGGAGACGCATTGGCGACTGGTGTTGCGTCCTAGGCGATAAACGTCAAGTAAAGTGGCTTGTTGAGCTACGAAATATAAAATGTGGAACGTATAAGGAAACTAAATCCAAGTTTATACAGTAAATAGTCTTACAAACAGCTCATACACTATAAAATGCCTCGAACTATGTCTATTTATAGTTTCTACATACATGTGTATTATTTATATGTAAAAAAAACATTAAATATTTTTACACAACCTTTATTTTATTTAATATTTTTCTTAGTATATACAAAACATTAATAGAAACTTAAAATTATAAATAAAATAAACCATCTAAAATGGCCGTCTGAGGCATGGCTCCCAAAACACTGGCGGCATTACCTTGCTGTACCGCGAGACTCAAACGTAGTGCAAAGTAGCCACCAGATTTTATTAAAAAGCTTATATTTAGAAAATTATATATATATTGCATTAATATAAAAATAATATAAGCATTTCGCATTTCATGTCAGTATCATATAAATGTAATAACAAAAAGAAATAAAGAAATTGATATGATATAATTGCCGTCATAAAATATCGTACTACAAAAATATTGGGCAATTTTATGTCATGGGCGAACGCCGTATATTATTTTCAATCCAATCACTTTCCATTACGAGAAAGAAAAAGCATTGTGTTAAGTGTTTTAAAGACAATATGCCCTTTTCTATGTTCCGGAATGATAAAATCTTTACAACTATTCCTCCGCAAACTTTGACTTTGCTTTCAAGCGCTTAGCGGTAGAAGTAAAACAAAATGTGCCTTAAGCTTTCCGCGAGGAATTCTTTACAGCGTTTAAAGAAAAACTTAAGTAGGTTATCAAACAGATAATTCCGGTTGAAGTGTAATTCGGTGATTTATTTCTTTTTATTTATACCATAGTATGTTTACAATTTTCTTTGGATCATATGTGACTTTATTTCAAAGTGCGCTTTTATGATGATATATTGAAGTTAAAAATGAACATGCAGTCCACGTGGCAAATGATCAGGTCAAGATCAGGTCACCCATTTATATAACAGGAGTATTTGTAAAAAAACAGTAGGTACATGCGTACAAAGTGAACATGTCAGAATTGAAACCTATTTAGCAATCTAATGATTACATCTCTTAGATCTATTTGTGCAACAAATATACATAAATAAAATAATAAATATATTTTTTTAAACAAGCTTTTATTTCAATGGCCTGAAAAGTAAAAAATATACTTTGTAGTAGTCAAATTCATCATTCTGTTGCATGGTATAATCTTCTATCTTTTATATATCGATATTTGAACTTTTTTTCGTGTTGTATGTGTTCTACAGATTAATTCCTTTCATTTGATACCCATATTGGTTATGTTGTACAAATATATGTAATCTTCTATCCTATGTTTGTGGGTTTGTTTACTCGTTTGGTACTTCAATATTTAAAAAAATCTTGTAACCAAAATAATATTATGCGACTATAAATACGGTATTAAACTTAATGAATATAAGCCAGATATTAAAAAAATTATTAATGTTAAAAAAATTCACAGCCCGTCTGCCGCGCGAGGACAAAATGGAACAACATCTTGCTGAAATGCAGTCTCATCTGCTTTTCCTGGATTCCTTATACCGCGCGCGCCAAGAGGATGTTATGGCAATGCAGGTGAGAAAATAGAGTTTATATTTTTACCAAGCATCATTATTATAATAGGTTAATAGAGTACTGAGTTACGTAAGATTTTGAATTGCGACTCAAAACAGTGCTAATTTTGTTATAGTCGTTCCCTACACTTACATGTTTCCGGCTTAAGCACCGTATGATGCCCTTGGGGTGCTGCTTTCAAAGCAGTTCATAAAATTTCGTGAGCCCTATGATAAATTTAAATTAAAATTTGGATTTTAATATAAAATTTAATGCTCAAGCATCATATTAACATGATGCTCGAGCGTTTAAAATTAAACGAACATCGTTTTAATATTTTCTTTAAAGCACTCGAACTTTTTGCGCGCAGTTTTTGTAAGGGAAGTAGAAATACGAGTATGTTCCATTTTAGCTTTTCTACCAAAGCTTTGATCATTGAAGTATTCGTCGGCTATTTATAGTTTGAAAACTAAAACAGAGCTGTGCGTGAATACTTTCGGTGCGGAACGTAAATTTATTTTTTCAGAATAAAATCAACGGAGGTCGTAGTAGCAGCATTCCCCGCAAAATGGCCGCCCCGGCGTACGAAGCACCCTGGGCGACCATAACACCTGAGCTCGCTGCTCTTCTGAAAAATTTATCAGGTACCTACTTTCGCATATCGGTTGTAACTTTCTTGTACAGTGTAAATATTATTTCGTGTTCCTTGAATTATACTTTTCGCTAAGTACTAGTCTGTAGACTTATAGATCATTATCTATAATTACCAATATAAAAAACAGGAGATATAGACATACCTACAACCTCTGCAAACACTGCGGTGCGGATACCATATGCTGGCATACGCATGCCGCATACGTAAGCGTCTACAGAGTAGCCTGCTATCGTTTATTCAATTCTCTAAGTTATCAATCTCCCCATTACTCTATCTGAAAATGCGTTCTATTATCCACTGTGATATTTGCTTATATCAATTTGCTCAGCAAAGCTAACAAGCACCTACCGCAGTCGCTGCGCTGCAAGGCTAATAGTCGCTTGGCTAATTTGATTTGATCGTACGCCTCGCCCATGTATCTACGAGTACTTGTAAATTATCATTGAAACACAAAGCGAACTTCAAACGTATTACTGAAGTTACGCTCGTGATACGACGACTGTTTATCTTTGTATTACGCTTCGCGAATCCAGCGCTTCCGAATGTTTATTTATATTTTACTTTTCCAGCAAATGAAGGCTATGTTTACCGTACTATTTTTGTGTTTGCCGAGCGATTTTTACGAGGCAGTAAGCACTTTTAAAGACGCTACACAAATTAGTTCTAATACTACATTTTGTAATTGATCAAAAGATAGTCTACATAATTTTGGTATATTTTTACTATTTATGTATGCTTGCGCAATGCACTATACGTAGCACATAAATTTTACGCTAAAAATACTATTTTGGTCAGAAAATACATAGTTTCTACGTAAAGCGGCGACAATAGAATTGGAGTTTGACTTTAGTCTCAATTGCCCGAAGGCCACGAACCCTTTGGTTGGTGCTGCAAACATCAGAGTTGAAGTTTTAACAAAATAATGTATAAAATACGTGACGAAATTTTAACGCTACAAATTGCACCGTAATTTGGTGAATATCGCTCAAACTATTTAACGCTTGCTCGGATTAATAATAATTCATTCATCACGTAATTTGTAGAGTTTGTTTTTAACATTTCGATATTTTTGGATATTATTTTAATGAGAACGAAGTCGTACAGATATAGGACATTTTAAATAACTGTGGGAGTCATTATTATGTTCGTTAGTATTGCTATTATATGCAGTATGTTTAATAATACATAATATATACCAGCATGTCCGCTAGTTAACGTGTGCATAGTTTACTTTTAGTTAATTGCTTAGCGCGCGTTAACATGCAAGCTTACTTGCAACGCAGAAAACTTTTTTTAGATTAATTAATGTAAAGGCAGAATCACATGTGGTTAGAATGCAGAACTACCCACAACTCACGTCTATTAAGCGTAATTGTAAGATTCTTTAATTGCCAACGTTGTCACCACCGCACACGATAGTGTGATGGTGACAGCGATGGCCTAACGTGGAGCTAAGAAATAAAGACTTATTGTTAAAAAAAAAGAACTATTGTGATAAAAGGCATGGACGATGAGTCTGTGGAGTTTTTGTGTTATAATATAAAAAAAAAAAACAATGTTAAGCACTACTGTTATTTGATTTGATGGGTAAGGTAAACAAGATATCTGATGTGTCCCTATTAACCTTTTGTAAGACACAAATCTAATCTAGGGTTAGTTAAAGATATCATGGGCAGTAGATGCCACTCATCACCAGGTCTGCCTACCTGCGTACCCGTTTACTACTTCTATATTTTGCGAAAAATGTTAAACTGGATAAGATTGGCTGCGTTAAAAAGGATCACAACATATAAGCAAGTCAGTTTTATCCATAGGAATTGTCTCACAGTTTTTGCTATAGGTTTTTTGGATTTGATCGCAGCCATGGAAACATGTGATTTTTTTTTCTATTTTTATGAATATTGATGTGTGATACTCGATAACTGTAAGTAAAGAAAGCATTTACTATGTGTTAACTCTTTTCTTGACAACAGGGACACGAGCTGCAAGTGGATTTCACTCCAAGAACTTGCCAGTGCTTCGCTCACCCTTCGAGTTCCAATTACTGCCGCACCTAATGAACGATCCTTACAGCCTACGGCCAGCGTACCACATGAAGGGTGGTAGAGCGTTTGCTCAAGTGGTCATCGGTATTCCCACCGTCAAGCGAGACAAGGAGAACTACATCATGACTACTTTGACGGTACGTTGAGTAATTGAGAACTTGGCAAAATTTCTTGTGAGTTTTGATTTATACATCGCCTGCCATGACGTTGAATTTCGTAAAATAAATAATTTAATGCGTAGTTGTATCTTATTCACCTACAACTCACACACATTAGTATACTTTTAATTAATTCGGATCCTCTCTTTGGTTTACGCAAAAAAGTAATTTATAATCATTATTATTATTATTAATTTAAATTATCCTTGTAAGATGTTATAAAACAGCTAGTTACTGAATATTATTTTTTTGTATTACTAATTATTATTACATGTTTTATCCCCTATTTAACAATGACTCAGAAAAACTTTTTTATATTCCATATATTATAATACCGGAAATTGTACTTTTCAATCAAATTTTATGGGCCTAGTTTTTGTGGTTTAGGTTAGGTTAGGTCTACAATAATTAGTCGAAATTTAATATTGTTTCGCTTTTGCAATAACATGCAATAAGCCGCCATTAGTTAAAACAATGCAAAATACGTTCTGTTATTTAAATCTATAATACAATACAAAGGAACTGTTTTATCAATATTCGAACTATATTCTTAACAATTTAATATATTAAATAAGCGGAAATTCTGGACTACAATACCACTTTATAAATACACTGTACAAATAGAGATTAGTTGTATTTATATTAGTTTTGTGTAGAATGTCCTACGCACATAAGAGTTTTACCAATCCACAAAACAGCTTGAGAATTGAGCCCACAATAAAGTAAAGCAGAATGTTATATTAAGATGTAGTTAGACTACTTATATGAGAGATAAATAGGCAGAGAAAACACTAAACAATAATAAAGTTATCAACAATACATTGCCCTTCTTTCCTTACCATATAGTTATCAACGATATGGTCTAGTTACCTACCTACTCGTTGAATAATGTAGTCATAGTGTATCTATTAAGGAAACGAATATTTGCAATCGCATACGGGATTATCCGCATGTTTTTAGGCAAGAATTGTATGTATGTTTTGCTTTAAAACACGCTTTCTACACTCATAGCCCCACACTAGGATTTTCTCTTGCGTCGTGAGTACCATGAACCACAAGACGAATACACAAACACCCAGACCCTGAACATGAATCTAAACTCATCATTCAGATACCTGTCTGACCGGGAATCGAACCCGGAACCCATTGCGCATCAGACCGGTATGGCAACCGCTCCGCCACGCGGGCCGTTATTAGGTCATTGCATTTGCGAATATATGCTTTGCAAAAATGGTCGACATGTCTATACAAATTTAAGCAGCTTGTCGACCAAAAATAAAGGGTCGCCAAATCTACATCCTCCTATCCCTACACCAAAAACTGGAAAACAAAATCGCATTCGCATTTAAAGAACAACATTTCCTACATCACTAGTATCATTATATTGATGTGTGTCCCACAGCACCTGATCAATGGGATGTCGGAAGCTGATCTCAACTCCACTCTTATTATAATTTTCATCGGAGAAACTGATATGAAGTATGTCATCAAGACGGCCAGGCAGATAGAGACCAAGTAAGTAGCACTGATCTAGAAATCAATAGTGCATACCTGAATTAAAGTAGATTTAAGCCTTGTATGATTCCATCACTACATAGTATAAATAGAAATCGCTTTCCGCGTCTGTCCCTATGTACGCTTAGATCTTTAAAACTACGCTACGGATTTTGATGCAGTTTTTGTAATAGATAGAGTAATTGAAAAGGAAGGTTTTTATCCCTACTAGTCCCTACTAATATTATAAATGCGAAAGTAACTCTGTCTGTCTGTCTGTCTGTTGCTCTTTCACGCCTAAACTACTGCACCGATTTTTATGAAATTGTGTACAAAGATAGTGGTGACCTTGGGATCCAATATAGGCTACTTTTTATTTCAAAAAATGGGTTGAAAATGTTAAAATCGAGCATAAATGTTTGTATGGTAGTTCGTTTTTGACAAAGAGGTGTACTAATAATTCCGTCAAGGGGTATCATAGATTTGATTAAAAACTTATGTGAATAATAAAACATTAAAAAATATTGATTTTAAGTCGACAACATATATCCGTAAAACTCGGTATGTCGTGAATTTTGTTAAATTCCAATGCAAATGACAATCTCCATATTGGCTTTTGACAAAGCCGTGTACTAATAATTCCGTCAAGGGGTATGATACATTTGATTAAAAACTTATGTGAATATTCAAACATTAAAAAATATTGATTTTGAGTCGACAACATATATCCGTAAAACTCGGTATGTCGCGAATTTTGTTAAATTACAATGCAAATGACAATCGCCAGATTGGCCATTTCGCCTGGACGTCATTGTGAGTTCGTTCAGAAATAATACATATAAATTGGTAACAATTAATTATCATTCAAATAGATGTGATGTATATTTGATTTAATTTACCCATAATTTGGGTTTATAATATGAAAATCCCTACTAATATTATAAATGCGAAAGTAACTCTGTCTGTCTGTCTGTCTGTTGCTCTTTCACGCCTAAACTACTGCACCGATTTTTATGAAATTGTGTACAAAGATAGTGGTGACCTTGGGATCCAATATAGGCTACTTTTTATTTCAAAAAATGGGTTGAAAATGTTAAAATCGAGCATAAATGTTTGTATGGTAGTTCGTTTTTGACAAAGAGGTGTACTAATAATTCCGTCAAGGGGTATCATAGATTTGATTAAAAACTTATGTGAATAATAAAACATTAAAAAATAGGTATGTATTATATGTAAGTCGACAACATATATCCGTAAAACTCGGTATGTCGTGAATTTTGTTAAATTCCAATGCAAATGACAATCTCCATATTGGCTTTTGACAAAGCCGTGTACTAATAATTCCGTCAAGGGGTATGATACATTTGATTAAAAACTTATGTGAATATTAAAACATTAAAAAATATTGATTTTGAGTCGACAACATATATCCGTAAAACTCGGTATGGTGCGAATTTTGTTAAATTACAATGCAAATGACAATCGCCAGATTGGCCATTTCGCCTGGACGTCATTGTGAGTTCGTTCAGAAATAATACATATAAATTGGTAACAATTAATTATCATTCAAATAGATGTGATGTATATTTGATTTAATTTACCCATAATTTGGGTTTATAATATGAAAATGTATTTATAATGCGAAAGATACGATTATAATTACGAGGAATTCCCGATGAGTTAATTATTAGGTATACTTGCGCTATCTATCACTGTTCTGTTGAATTACGTTGAATGAACATTTGATAGATGGCGTTATCTACAATACAACTTCGAAGTAATATCGATAAATTAAATTTTGATGTTGAATTACTAATAATTCCGACAAGGGCTACGAAACACTGGTTTGCAAACCTAATTATAAAATAAATCCACGAGAGCATATCTATATCTCTTAAGGTTAACTCACAATAATTATTTTTATGTTCCATATTATAACTAAAATTAATACGTTATTTTTGAGTCTGTTGTCTTTTGTTCAGTATAAATACTTATGTAATAAATGTAAATAAATGCATTCGTTAGCTTCGTAATTTTAATAAAGATCAAAATTGTCATTTACTCTGTATGCATCAAATAAATACGTTTAAAGTTATTAGAGATATCAAATTATATAATTTCTTTCAAAGGGTACGATAATAAAATTCCATCAAGGGGCAAGATAGACTTGATTGAAAACTTATCTCAATAATAAAACATTAAAAAATATTTTTGAGTCGACAACATACATATATCTGTAAAACTCGGTATATCGCGACTTTTGTTTATTTACAAATTCCAACTATCGCCATATTAGCTATTTTGCCCTGATGTCATCCTGATCCTTAGTTCATTATGAAATAATACATACCTATAAATCGATAATAATTAATTATCATACAAATAAATAAGATATAAATTTGATTTAATTTACCCCCAAATTAAAAAAATACGAGGAATTACCGATGAGTTATATATTAGGTATACTTGCGCCATCTATTCACTACTATGTTGAATTACATTGAATGCGATGGGTGGCGTTATTTACAAAACTAGGAAGTTTATCGATGAATTAAATGTTGATGTTGAATACAAATGTTGATGTTAAATCCGTCAAGGGCTACGAAACACTGGATTGCAACCTTAAATATAAAATCACTCCACGATATAATTTATGGTTAAGTCACAATAGTTTTTTAAGTTCCATATTTTAACTAAAAATATTACGTTAATTTCGAGTGTGTTTTCTTCTGTTCGGTATTAATCCTTATATAAATAAATGCATTCGTTAGCTTTTACACTATATGCATCAAATAAATACTTTTAAAGATATTAGAGTTTTAAAATAATAAAGATCGCGATGTGTCTCTCGGCAGGGGTAGGTAACCGTCTCGCTCACGCATGCTAATACAAGCCGGCCGCCGACGCGTGTGCATTATTAGAGTAATCTGACCACTTGATAGTGTCCAGTGTTGAGTAGAACACGATTGTTAAATGAGTTTGTAAGAGTAGCGTCTTTTTGTACTAGACCAGTACAAACATTGCACTTCACCCTGCAGCATCACCCTGAGAATTTTTAAACATACTGCGGAAAAGTTAAAATCAATCTTTGTAATCGATGCGTTTTGGTTTAAATGTGGAGGAGGATTTGGTTTACAAGGTGCTTCTTAGTATTATGTGACCACTAAGATTGTAAATTAATTCAAAGAAAGGCGGTTTACAATCGTCTAATTTTAAAATTCTAATTCTAATTTGACTAATTTTTAAAATATTTTTACATAACAATTATGATCCTAACCACAAATACATACTTTAAATTCGTTTCTGCACTCTTTGTATGTCCGGGTAATCGCTGAGCGACTAAACTCATTTGGATAGGACTAGCACTATAGAAAAGGTTGTGGAATAACATAATTATAGACTACTTTTTATCATATAATTTCAACGGGGTCGAGATTTGTGCGGGAAAAACTTTGCGATACACTAATTTTTACGCGGGCGAAGCCGCGGGTACAGCTAGTGTATAATACATGTACAATATAGTTGGCCAAACGAATAATTTTAGATTTTTGACTTTTTGCGGAACGAAGTTCGCCGCGTCAACTAATATATAAAAATATTAAAGTTCCGCGTAACTGTATATTGTATGAATTTACAAAAAAAGTGCTTTGTAGGATTTTGAATAAGTAATAGTAGACATGTCTATAAGTTTTAGAATACGTTATTGTTGTTATACAGCAGAAATAAAGTGTGGTGTTGGTGCTTCCGGAGTTGAATGGTTGTACCACCTAACCTGCCTTTCTTTAATGGGAGCCCCTGTCTCTCACAACACAGACAAATTATTTAGAAAACTATACATCTCAATGACATAACCAAGAAATTGTGTTTAGTAACTCATCTGACACCGCGTTACGAACTTACAACGCAAGTAATTTATTTATTATATTAAAAACTAGCTGCACCCGCGGCTTTGCCCGCGTGCAAATCAACGTGTCACAAAGTTTTTCTCGCGCAAATCTCGACTCCGTGGGAATTCTATGATAAAAAGTAGTAACATTAATATCGGTTTGGCCGCTCAAGGATTACCTGGTCAAACACAGAGTGAGAAAACGAATTTAAAGTGTGTATTTGTGGGTAGGAACGTATTGTTATGTATTTTTTTTTAATTAGACGAATTCTAATATTGTAAATCGCTTTTTTGGACCAATTTACATTCTTAGTGGTCTAATTCAATATCGGGATACTTTTTTCAATCAACTCCTCCACATTTGAACCAAAACGTATCGATTATACGGATTGATTTGAACTTTTCCGAATTGGAAAATACTATTTGAAGTAATTTTGGCGGATTCAAATTTCTAAGTAAGATTATAGGTAAACCTACTTTTAATATTAATTTGTGTTCAGGAGTTCCGGAAGGCATTAAGGAATTCAAAAATTCTGTTGGATGTACTGCTTTCTCTATCTCAATGACTGTGTCTACCGAATAGTAGATACGTGACGCTGCTTTAAATTTAGAAAAAAAAATCATTTATTTTATCGACACGTTCATTGGTGGGTGGGTATATTGCCGTCTTTTGGAACCAATTTATAGTGTTATCGGTTGTATTAACAATATCGGGATATACTTTTTCAACCAACTCCTCTACATTTAAACGAAGACGGATCGATATAAAGATTTTAACTTTTCCGGATAACAAAGCACTATTATCTACTTGAAGTAAATCATTAGAAAATTGGAATATCACTTAACAGCGACATATATTCTAAGTTCATATTTTGTTTCATGTGGCCAAATATAAGATCTTTTAAGAGGTGCATCGGGCTGTTTGTGTGCGTAAATCCCGCATTGTTCTTTGTAAAGCAGAAGACATAATCAAAACACTTTTACAATTCATACGAACAGGGCGCACACGCTCGCAGGGCGCTGCCGCACCCTGCTCGCTTATTTTTTATGTTTTCTTTTATGTTCCAACCTAACCTAACCCATCCTGTTTAATTTCTTAGGACTTAAGCTACAGCTAAATCCAACTCTTAACAATAATATGACAATACTCCTGCATTTTCAGGATTTAGGTATTCAAAGTGACACTTTTCATCATAATGTTCTCTCAACGGGTTGTAATGTATTGTAATCAATGAGTACCAAACTCATACGGCGTAAATAGGTTGTGTACTTAGATTATCAGGGTTGATGAATTGAAGTTTAATTTATTAATCACATTTCAGTTTAATGAACTGTCATTAAACTTATAATATATACTAAAAACAACCGTAAGCATTATGTGACTACCTTTTATAATTTAGGCTTGCACTATCCCGCATCATCAGGGCTGAGGAGTTGAAGATCGAAATTTTCATCTTGTGTCTTTGCTTAGTAATTATATTACACACCCGAAAGCACTAAATAGCTAACTTCTATGGCTTAGGCTTGAAGTACCCCTGCATCATCAGGGTTGAGGAGTTAAAGGTCAAAATTTTCATCATGTGTCTTTGCTTAGTAATTATATTAATTACCTGAAAGCACCAAATGCCCATCTCGTATAGTTTAGGCTAGCAGTGTCCTGCATCATCAGGGGTGAGGAGTTGAAGGTCGAAATTTTCATCTTGTGTCTTTGCTTAGTGATTATGTTACATACCCGAAAGCACTAAATAGCTAACTTCTATGGCTTAGGCTTGAAGTACCCCTACATCATCAGGGTTGAGGAGTTAAAGGTCAAAATTTGCATCATGTGTCTTTGCTTAGTAATTATATTACATACCTGAAAGCACTAAATAGCTAACTTCTATGGCTTAGGCTTGAAGTACCCCTGCATCATCAGGGTTGAGGAGTTAAAGGTCAAAATTTTCATCATGTGTCTTTGCTTAGTAATTATATTAAATACCTGAAAGCACCAAATGCCCATCTCGTATAGTTTAGGCTAGCAGTATCCTGCATCATCAGGGGTGAGGAGTTGAAGGTCGAAATTTTCATTTTGTGTCTTTGCTTAATAATCATATTACATACCCGAAAGCACCAAATGACCATCTCCTATGGCTTAGGCTTGAAGTAATCTTGCATCATCAGGGTTGAGGAGTTGAAGGTCAACATTTTTAAAGTGTATCTTTGCTTGGTGTTTTATTACATAACCGTAAGTGCCAAATAGCCAACTCTTACGGTTTAGTCTTGAAATACCCTTACATCATCAGGGTTGAGGAGTTGAAGATCAAATTTATGTCCCATGAATTTGATTAACAATCTTATTATATATACATAAAAACAAATTGACTTACTTCTACGGTTCAGGCTAGCAGTACCCCTGCATCATCAGAATTGAAGAGTTGAAGGTCATTTTTTTTTAGGAAATATCTGCTTAGTAATCTCATTCTACATTCAACCCAATTGGACTCCTACAGCTTAGGTTTTGGCCGAGTATCACTAATTTCGTTAATTTGCTTCAAAGAAATGGATCCTATGATCAGAACCGTATTAAACTCATCAGAGTACCCTTGAAGTACATTCTTTCAAATAAAAGAAAAATCATCAAAATCGGTTGACGGGAAATTGAGTTATTCATCTATTTATCGCGCACATCGTTAATGCAAATATCAGACTTATGCGCTTTTCTCATGGATGCCACTGTCAAAAGTGAACTAAAAATAAATGGGACCCGATGACACGCACTACCTTTCAAATGAAAAAAAAAATCATCCAAATCCGTTCACCCAGTGCGGAGAAATCGAGTAACAAATATAAAATAAAAAAAAAATAAAAAAAAAATACAGACGAATTGATAACCTCCTCCTTTTTGGAAGTCGGTTTAAAACGATGTTTTAACATAAAGATCAAAGCGAAATACTAAATTTTATTGAGGTCTGACTTTCATACAAACTTACATGTCCTATTTGGGTTAAATTGGGAGGGGGGGGGGGTCAGAAAATTCATTCTTAACTGACGTCTACTTCATAAAAGGAACTCCTAGTAAAAATCATATTCGTAACTTTTGTAGTTTACGCTCTACGATGTTTATTCAATAGATGAGTGAGAGAACATCCTTTCGTTTTTATATGAGTATATATAGATATAGAGATATAGATTTGTATAGTATCAAATAACATAGGTACACACATAACCAATAAAAATACATAACAAAGGAATACATTTTACAGACCATAACATGTTTAGTTTCTACCAATTCAACTATGCAGTTACTTATCTTATTAACACTTATCGAACACAGAATAAATACTGCGTAGTTTTAAATTGACATAACTTTTTTATTTATAAACCGATTTACATAAAATAAACACTAAATGTTAAGTGAAGTTTCCCACAACACATCAGTGAAAATTATATTCAAATTGGATAAGCCGTTTCTGAGATTAGCGTTTTCAAACACACAGACAAACAGACAAACAGACAAACAGACAAACAGACAAACAGACAAACAGACAAACAGATAAACAGACAAACAGACAAACAGACAAACAGATAAACAGAAAAGATTTCTAAAAACCATTATTTTGGGTTCTATATCGTATTAAAGATCTCTAGAAATGGTTTTCAGCTAAATTTATTCCATGTACAGACAGCGACCTCTTACAGATTTATTATAGTATAGAAGATAGATAGAAGATAACTCGTTGGTAGTAAGTCTCACTGGTGAACCGAGGATTTTTGGTGGAAAGCCTTTTTTAAGCCCTGCTGTCTTTAAAACATTGACGGCAGAAACATGAAAAATTGTGGAGGCAAAGCCTGAATATTTCTTTTTTTGATATTTTGTTCTGTTGGAGACGGACTTAAGTATTCATATTTAGATGGGAGTGAGCGTCATACTTCCCCCCTTTATCCGCCATTCCGTCTTATATAGAAAAAACATTTTTTTGTACTCTAACAAGATACCAAATGTATGTTTTGATTAGAAGCATGACTTTAAACTCATCCGCAGCTGTTCTTATAGACCGTCAAAGAAAACCAATTAGTCTATCATATAATGGTTCCCTTACTAAGGATTCTTTATTTAATTTTACTGATTTATTTATAAATTCGATGTTTAGAATGGAGTAATCCAATCAAACATATTTCTTCTGGATTTGAAAGATTGAATATCTAATTATTTTTCGAATGTCCATGAAGGTCTTCGTAGAAGGAAATTAATATCACTTTATATCCTTGCCGACCTTTTCTATGGAAAATTTAACGTTTCTTGACAAATATTAATATTAATACGAAGTGTTGCCGACATTGAAGAAGTGCATTTCTACCAAGTTTCCTACAAATTTTATTGTCTGTTGTTAGAATTGCATTACGACGGTTAAGGATGGCTGTCGTCGTAATATTTCTGAATAAGTAGTGACCTTAGACATTTCTATTACTAAATGGAAAAATATTTTATATAAAGGAGCTTCCTATAGAACTTAAAGATGTCTTTGACATTTCAACATTTCTTTGATCAACTTACTTTCAAAATTGGTAAAGCGTAGGGTCATCACATCAGCCTTCTCCAATGCGCGGTCCTCCGCTGGTATCTTACACCAACTACCAACAACCTTCTTTAGGTCATTGTTCCAGCGAGCTCGAGGACATTCTACACTACGTCTGCCAACCCGTGGTCTCCACTCAAGAACTGGCCAGCCCCATCGGCCATCGGTTCTGCGACATTTGTGATCAGCCCACTGCCACTTCTTACAGCTACGTTCGTCATAGTGGTTCTTTGCCAAATCTCCGTATTACGGAATTTATGCCACAAAGAAATGCCAAGCATAGCTCGTTCCGTCGCTCACCGAGCAACTTTGAACTTATGGACTCGTCGTAATGTCATAGTCCACGTTTTGGCAGCGTAGGTCGGCTCCGGAAAGACGCACTAGTTGAAGACCCTAGTCTTTAGGCACTGAAGTAATTGTGCCGAGAAGACATGATGAAACTTTCTAAATGTTGCCTAGCCCGATTGTACCTATGCGTCTATCGACTTCCCGATTGAAGTTATTCTTACAGAGTTTTATGGCCTGACCTAAATGTACTCATTAACAACTTCAATAGTCGATGTTTCGACGATCACTGGTCTTGGCATGACATGCTCGTTACACATGACTTTTGTCTTGTCGAGGTTCATGCCAAGACCAATACGTCGGGATGCATCATTCAGGCTTTGAAGCATCTCTTCGACATCCTGCAGGCACTCCGCCATGATGACGATATCATCAGCAAACCGGAGGTGAGAAATCTTCTTGCCATTGGTGTTAATGCCTCGTCTAATCAGTGTCTTGAAAACGTCCTCCAATGCATTCGTTAACAGTTTCGGAGATACTATAACGCCCTGGCTTACACGTCGACGCAATTGAATAAGACTTATTTGCTGGTTTTGGATTTATACAACCCACACAATGTGAGTATTAAATAAAAGGGCTCAAGTGTAGAATATACTACAAAAAAATCCAATCCAAGGTGTTTTTTTTGTACTTGTTTTTTATATCTTTTTATAAAGTTTTTTCATATATTTTTATAAAGAATAAATGTATTCTTTCTTTAGAATTCCTACCGACCTGCGCTACGGACGATTACAATCAGATTTGCAGTTCCTCGTCAACATTAGCAATGGTTTTCAAAGAATCAAATCGGAGTTTCAATTCTAATTGAAACATTTTTAAATCGTTTTTTATTTCGGATGTATTTGGACTGATAGTTGACTTCATCATGCGGCGTCGCTCATTTCCAGGATTTCTAAAGTGCCTCTTAAAAGGCGGTGATTGCTGCCTGTATTGACCCTGTTGATTACTGAGACATCTCTGAACATGCGACGTGTGTTGAAAGTATATCCATTTAATCAAACCCTTTTGGGAATGCAGCTGATTGCATTGGCACCCGTAAGCAACCATCCCATATAGAACAACTGCTCTATCTAAACTCAGTCCCGCTGTGCTGTTATCCGCGAGGACTGAGATGGTTGCCTCATATGAAAATGAGCCAGGAACTACAACATTGCACGGAAACGCAACATCTACTTCACGGTGAATGCGGCGCTGGTACCTCCCTCAACAAATAAGATCCACCGTTTTTTAATATAAAACAATGTTATGTATCAATCGTACATATTTCAGGAATATCGTGTAGAATACAAGGAAAACATAAAAAATGCATTTTGCATCCATTTATTACTAACAGCTGATATCTCTTAAATTTTCAGTTAAAATTGAAGTTCAAAGCTCTCTACAATAGCTTTCTGTATGTATTTTTAATGAAAGTTGAAATATGTATTCATTGGTGCAAGAGAATCAACAATGGAAATATTCAACATATAAATTTCTTTAATAATTATTTATGGTCATTTGGTACATTTCCCTACACCGGGATCTCTAAAGGAACGCAACCGGAATCCTTTAAGCACGTTGCCCCATCGGGCTCCTCCCAGATGGGCGGCTGGGTCCACCACTCTGTCTAGTCTTTACGACGGTATGCGACCACACACGCCACCGTCCTTCCCGGAGTCGCTTGGCTGGACGGCTCGAGCTCCCACTGTAACCGCCCGCAACCCCGAAAGCTTCTTTTAGTCGCCTCGTACAGGCAGGGGATACCGTAGCATTATTCTGGTACTACAGGGACACTACCTGGCATACCTGGACGTACCACTTTCTACGCTAGTAGGTAGATTTTTTTAAAGGGTATTGTTAGACTCTGTACGTGTAAGCAAGTCACACGTCAGAGTCCGCAAAAATTGGTTAGTGAGCACAACAGCTGCTTAACCCGTTTTCGGGGTGTAGTATTCCCCGAACATTCAATTATTTTCGCCCCTATATATACAACCTCGGAGGTTAAGTCGTTCGCGTGTTTCAGAGGAATTCCTCACTCAAGAGACCTGCCACCTGTTTCAGTTGTAATGAAACTACAGAGCTAAAGCGCCACCAAAACACTGAAGCCGTATATCATAGTTTCACAGTTTTATACATATTGCGTAGATGTCGTGACGAATGCTATCCTAAGGATCTTAAAAAAGTGTTTAGAATAATAATAACACTTCGATTGCTATTTTCATATTAATAAACCAACCTTAACATCGAAGTAATTAATAAAATTGACGTTCTCGTTACATATAATAAATTGATGACAATAATTATTGATATCATGTTACATAGAATTAAAAACAATAGGAGTAAAACGCTATCATGGTTTATTTGTCATAATAAGTTTATCTTTGTTGTTTATTTATTATTTATTTTAATTCAATGTGTATTTTTATTTATAAGTGTGCATGGTGATATTTCATAATATTTTTACTCAATCCCAGACAGAAATAATTTAAGTGGGGTCAGCCATAGATGCTTGTGGAAACTAAGATTTAATGTCTTCCGTCCTCTCGTCAATGCAAAGAGTTAAACATGAATACGTTTAAACCATAATATACGTTATTTTTTTAAGACTCTGGCTATATAAGTGCCATAAGCATATTACACGCCAGTGTCTGCAAAAATTGTATTGATGAAAACTGTACTAAACCTGTAACCACTTCCTGAGGCTTTTATACAAGCGCGAGCGTAAAGTCACCCGCGTGTTTCATAAAATGTGACACAGCCCTCTGTTTAGATCACAATCAAACTTAGGCGTTGCGTATGTTTCCGCTTTTAGTTAAGCTACCCTTTAGTTGGGCGTTAAAAATATATGGATAAATTTACATTTTTGTTTAATTTTATTTGCTCAAAGTTGTAATGTATGTAATTTTAATACTATCAGCTGGTTAAATGTATCTTGTCTCGGCTAAACAGTTGTCTCGCAACTATTGATCTTGAAAGGTGAAAATTAGAACATACCTTGATCACGACTGAATTGACTGTAGGTATACGCGGCAACGTCGATACAACTGTTTTATCGACTTAAAATCGCACAAATAGACAGCTTGACAAAACTTTTTGAACGATAACTATTTAATTGTATCTGTTACGTCTTAAGCAAAACGGCTGCTATTAAATACGAGCAGTATTTTGTAATAATATATTCTATTTCTAGTAATAATAATTACTATTCGTTCGTAGGTTCCCGAAACACGTCAAAAGTGGACTAATCGAAGTACTGTCTCCGGCGCCATCTTATTACCCCAACTTGGACGCGCTACCAACAACCCTGGGCGACTCACTGAAGCGGGTCAAATGGCGCACAAAGCAAAACCTCGACACCATATACCTGATGGCATACGCTCAGTCCAAAGGAACGTTCTACCTGATGCTAGAAGACGACGTCATCGCGAAGAGGAATTATATGCATGTGAGTATAAAAATTTGAAGTCTACTACATATCCTAGCCAAAGTAACTAAAAAGACCCTTGGGTACTATTGCAAAATATTACGACTGTGAATATATCTTGGGAAATTACGGCTAGGCTACTTGTATGTTTTTGCAATGAGGTATGAAGCAAAGTCCGTTGAGTGAATTTTAACTAATCCCACTCGGAATAAAATTGTTCAGAGTGACTTAAATACCTTTAGCTTGATTACAATCTTTGTGAAATAAGAGATACAGCTTGGCCTTGTCTTATTACGCTTCAACCATTAAGCAGGTCAATTAAAATCATCTATTCAGTTTTCTGGAAGAAATAACATAAAAATAGATTTATAGTTAAGCTGATGGACGTAAATAAAACTATTATTTAGTCAAAATATTATGCCGGACTCATTTAATTTAATCAGTGAGTGACTTGAGCGAAAAATACTTATAAGTCAATTTGCTTACTTTGTCTAAAATACTAATGATCATATCATCATATCATATATATAATAGAGTAATGTACCTACACATATATTATTCTTGCATACAAGAGCTCTGCGAAATTAAAATGCTAAAGCACTTTTCTTACCAGCTCTAGATTGTTTTTGACTTATCACTGGTGTACAACTTTATAATAAGATATTAAAAAAGTCAATGATGCTGGCTTTTATAAACTTAATCGGTAATATTCGTAATGTGTATTTTATAGTTAAAGGCGATTTTCCATGGTTCAACATCGACGCGACACCTAAATACGTCCCAAGAAAACTGTTTTGTATACTTCTGTTTTCTGATTTACAGCTATAGATTAATGGTTGTCACTGTATTCCTATCAGTGGAGACAAATGATTAATCTATAGCTATTTGGTAAGGTAAGGTTTAAATGGAGTGGACTGAAACTCGATTATTATCTGTGATTTCTCACAGACTTATGTAATGTTAGTTTCGAACACAACTACTGTATCCACTTTCCTATTGATTCTGAAAGCGACTTTATCATTGTGCTTCGCTGATTTGTTACTAACGTTATCTGCTATATGCGAAATACAGGATAAATCATAGATATATTGATATTAACTTCAGTACAACTTATGGGCTTAAAACATTTAAGAATCGAGACAAAAGTATTATCTGCGCGAATGGAATTTATGCAAAACGGAGCGTCATATTTAATTTAATGAAACTCTGCCAAGCATGTTAACTTTACCGAAGGCTTTGTGTGCGGCTCATAACTTACTTAACTTTACATTGTTACGACTATTGCGATCGCAAAGTGCTTTTTCTGATCTAAAAAAGAATTAATTTTATAAATCTGATGTAAAATTGGCCGTTAAGCTTATAAATAAAATCTGTTCGTTATTAAGACGCTTGGCGCGGTCTGTTGGACTGTATCAGTCTAACAAGCAATGATTTCATGTTAAGAACAAATCTAAATCAAGAATTTAAGTTGCTTTTTCTAGGTTCTTAGTATTTCAACTTTTAGCGATATGGTTGCTCTGTATTAACACATATCCTCACACAAACTTAAGTGAAGGAACAAAAAACATATCCTTTCTATCTTTCATCTAAATTACCGTCTTGCTGAATATCGAAGCCGGAAACTTTGTCCAGTCGGACCAGTAAAGCAATAAGACTTAAAGATTTAAAAAATCACAACAAATGCTATGCGTCCTATGCGAAGACTATTATTTTTAACTCGGCAAGAAAACATAGTTACCCTTGTTTGATAAAATATAAACTGTGAACAAACCGTAGGACTTAATTACTTAGCAGCCAATCTAGCTAATGCGAGGCGACCTATTAATCATATGTTTCATACAACCAACTGAATGTTCGTAAAAAAGTATTCGAAAAATAGAGAATGTACAATGTAATTATATATAACCGGTAAAATAAATCAAATATCAAAGTACATTCTATGTTTTTTTTATTTTGTGGGTCAAATTAAGGGCTATTTATTTGAATATTCTTCTAATATGACCTCAGCTTTCAGTATTCAATTTTATATTTAACAATTTAACATGGTGTCTTCCAGGAGATCAAGCAGTTTACCGCAGCCATATCCATCTCTACTCCCAACTGGTTCTTCCTCGAGTTCTGTCACGTCGGTGGCATTGGGAAGCTCTTCAGGTCCTCCGATCTCGTTCACTTCATCATATACGTGCAGCTGTTCTACAACAACATGCCAATCGACTGGTTGTTGGAGAGTTATCTTGCTGACCGCGTCTGCACCATCGATAAGACCTCGGTAAGTCGGAATAATAATAATATTAGTTTGAATATAATTTATACAGGAAAATAAGGTAGATTCTTTTGTCTTGTCTTAAGTTTTGTCTTAACTTTTGTCTTAAGGTACTTTCTTACGTTACACACTCTGTGTTGTATAAGTTCTTCAGAACGACATGGATATTTTGTATTATTTTGAAATCTTGTAATGCGGAAACGAGGAATGAGTTTTGATGACACCTGATGGCAGTGGGCGTCGATATTTGTTATAAAGCCCGGATGGAATTAAAATCTTACCTAAATCCTCCCTTGCCATACCATTCGAAACAGATTACAGTAGAGTTTAAAACCGCTGTTAGACGCAATAGGCATAGCGGTGTAGCCTCAAAAGTAAAACCATTTGAAAAAAATTGGTGTGTAGATCTCTCATTACACGGTTGTAGATGGCGTAATTATGGCGTATTATAATGCATAATTATATGGTGTACTTACTAGGTTTCACGTAATACTTACCCATACTGTTATGACAATAAAAAAAATCGTCTTTCCCCTTTTTCTCCCACAACTGAGTCGTTTAAAATGACAAGTTTTTGCTTCACGTATTAATATATAGATGTCATATATATTACAGTCCGTCTAGCCGTTTGTGCTATAGCGAGTATCCAAATAAATGGACAATAATATACTATTAAACCATACGTGTATACATACATATATGCATACAAACAAAAACAATTCACCAGGTAAACATGTATCACCGACATCACGGTAAAAACAAATATTTCATATTTAATTGCTTTCACTTATTGGTATTTGTTACCTACTTATAAATTAACTTTTATATTACAGAAAGTGTGCATGAAGAATAAATTGGAGATACGCCCAAAGTACAAATCTTCCCTTTTCCAACACATCGGACTCTACTCGTCGTTGAGAGGAAAAATACAAAAAGTTAAGGTTCGTACAGCACTGGTATTTCAACTAATGTACCTCTGTCTCACTTTCATAGCTTCTTACACTAATATGATCAATACCTTGGTCACTACCGGGTTCGTCGGTAGAACTGTCTTCGGCTTTTTCGAAAAGACGTAATAATCTATTTTGGTTGTATTCGTAGGACATTTTACATTTTTATCTTGAAAATAAAAGGATATAACGAATCGAATAATGAAAAGAAAACAAATTGTGTTTGCAAAATTCGTAACAAGTAGCGTAAAGTGGGTTTCACCGGCTGACAGCATCAACCTTGTCTACATTATTTACCGGGCGGCGGTCGACTGAGGCAGCAGCAGTAGATACTTCCGTACCTCCCCCCGCGCTGCTACTCAGGCGCAGCACGCGTAATAACAATTCATTATAAAAGTATTTATCAACATTTGTAGGTCCTGCTCTACTCTGTACGCACTTCCTGAGTCTTTTTGGAACACCTTTGATAAGATGCAATATATTTTGTTCCGGTATTGCACACACATTCCACACAAAATGCAATTTGTGTGGTATGTGCCGTGTGAGCACGAGCGTTATCATGCGTTAAAACAAAGTTGGCGTAATAAATTTGTGAATATGGAACAATATAGGGCCGGTCTACTCGTTTGACGTAACTAGCGGCGGTTGCGGTACCTCCATCCAGAATTACCAGCTCTTTTTTACGTAACAAGCTTACTCCACCCTAAAGTATAAGACTTGGACTCGCTTGGAATAACGCTCAATTTCAAGGTTCTGAATACATTCGTCTTCCTTTCTCCACACCCGTACTCGTCTGTCGTCATTATAAAACTTGACTACTTTACATCCGTAAAGAGTACGGATCTATATCTTTCCACGTCCATATCAAATGTTTGCGTGCGAACCTTAAACGCGCTGCACGATGAGCTCTTGTAAGTTTGAGCCGAACAACACGAACTCTGGAACGATGGCCGTCTTTGTGGAGTCGATTTCGAAAAGTTTGATCGCACATTTGACTTCCAGTAGACTGCCGTAATTGTTTTTGTTAAGCTCGGGCGGTGAATTTACGCTCCTGGCGGACAATTAATCTTATATATCTGTCTTCCTGGGCCGTCGTGGATCTCACTCTCCTAAATCCACATCTCTTAGCAAAACTTCCGGTCTCTTGATAGGGTTTCTACAGGTTTCGGATTGCTCGTCGGGACACATTGGTGCTTATTGCAACAAATCTATGAAAGGCCCTTCCCGAAGCATAGCAACTGCTCTAGCTGCAATTTACATGTTCAAATGATAGTGAAAACCAGGAATATTGATTAGAACTAACGCCGTAATCAAAGGCTATGATTCACCAAATAAGCTTCGACAGCAACGTTTAGAATACAACTAAGGACGCGAGCGACAAAAATTATATTTAATCAATTTGTTTAGACCTACACTTTATTTGACCACCTACTTGAGAATAATGTTAAATTTATCGTAAGAAATACATATACGTTTAAGAGCTTGAATCATATAAAATTAACCGTGCACAATATTTGTATAAAAAATTGTAGATGATCATGGGGTGGGCCCTAGTTTGTTCTGATTAGTTTATTAAAAATACTAATATAAGATATTCTTTGTTTTTCAGGATCCCCAATATGGTTCAGCACCAACTTTCTATCCCCATGACAACCCTCCAGTGAAGAAAATCCGTTGCGATATTCAAGAACATTCGGATCATACCATGAAACGGGCATATGAAGGACAAACCTACTTTTGGGGAACCAAGCCGAGGCGGGGGGACCTTGTTGAGTTTTGGTTCAAGAAGCCAGTCTTGCTTGAAAGGTATGTATATGTATATAATTGAATCTATTTTTATAACTAAAATTAACTCAGTTAATCAAGAATGACATATTTAACGATTTTTATGACACGTAACCACATGGTTTCGAAGAAATCTTCTTTTTTGTGTGACATTAATGTAGAAGGCGTTTTTTACTGCACTATTTTTGTGAAATTTGTTAAATATATTGTGAATGAAAATGCTCTGCAGTCCTTCTTTTCTTACGCTATAACCAGAGTTTATTGTTGTATACAAAACAGGCTGTCTTTGTCTAGGTCAGGGTGGACAAAACAGTAATATTACGTAACCGTATTACACTTTATAGGAATATGTTTGCCATTGCTTGTATTTCTTTGTAATCATCAAGGCTACATCGGTAGGAATACCCATATGGGACAGGCTTGGTGAGAAAGGTTAGGGGAATGTCAGACGGAGGCAGAGCGAGTGCGTCATACGTGTTGTAGAGTGGAGACACCGGGTTGCCCTCGATGTGCTCTTACTCTGCCGTACTGACCGAACCAAAATACGATCTGTAGCTTGTCACCGTCGGTACTGTAATCCCATTCACCAGAGTGCCGTGGTCATGTTTCGCGACCTCGGGTGAGACTGAAGGTTTTAATTTCCAATACTCCCATCTCAAGCGGAAACCCAGCACGAGAGAATATCTCTTGATCATCTCTTGATTTTTATTTTATGTCAATAAAATAAAAATCAAGAGTTGTAACACGAGCGCAGGACTATTTTACACCATTTATTACAACCCTTTAAATTATGGTATTGAAGTAAGAATTTAAAAGGCTAAAAGCCTTGTTCCTGATCCATAATCGTGTAATTTCCTGATCAGTGTGCCATAGTTAACATAATCAAATGCCTTGAACGTCTGTGAAATATCAATACTGAGTGCCAAAACTACTCTGCCCTGAGAAGTGGCTTGCTCTGAAAACGCTCGGATACGTTCGGATACGGAAAATGGCGCCCCTTGGTCAATTTCTGCTAACGGAATATGTTTTTTCCAGTTGTTCGAGAGGCAAGAGGTTCGAAATAAATGTTTTCTTTCTTTCTTTCAATGATCCTCTCGAACAATTTGTCCGCTTCCACCAACGGGCAGATGGGTCTGTATGACGATTGGGAGTCTCGAGGCTATGTCAGCGGAAATCGTCCATGGTAGGAACAGGCGGTGAAGAGATCCAATCATTTCCTTTAACTCAGCGCCGTTAATGTCAGCGGCGGCCGCGTACATCTGGGCAGCCAGGGCGACAGCCTATTCGGCGCAATCCTCTCCGAAAACTTCGAAGATAAGGCCACCGTTAATGGCCTTCTTTTGACACGCTTCTGGGATATCCAGGTCGACTAGCTTAATTTTCTTTATCACCTTTACTGGTTTTATGACCTCGACGTAAGGACGTCGGACTTCATGGGCACTGGCAACTTCACGGCCGCCGATTAGGTATCTTTGGATGCTTTCTTTTTGGGGTGCCGATTGGGCGCCAGAGGCGCCGGCACTTGCTTCGCTCTGGCTCCCGGGCGCTACAGGGAGACACCCTTTGCCGTCGGCTTAACCGGGACAAAGGTGCAGTTCTTCGTCCTGGCTTTCTGCCCTACTTGTTGCGCATGTGTCTTGTGCAATCAAAGTCGATGAGACCGTCCGCTGCGATGGCGCCGTGGCCGCTGGCTAGCGCGCCACCATTGCGCGCTTGCGGACAGCGCGCATCAGGTCACATTTTATATCTCAAAACTTATCCGCGACCTTTTCGATCACCTTGAGGCTCTCCGTTATGTGAGTGCCCAGGTAGTTAGTGGTCTGCTCTCTCATTTCTTTCCCTAATTCCTCTACGCTGAGAAGAGTGGCCTTCGTGGGTTTTCTGATCTGGAACACTGGTACCATGGAGTCCAGGAAGTCTTCTGCGTCTTGAGACTTCCCTGCCCTTTTTTGGCCTCTCGTCCTCCCCGGCGCCATTTGGCGGCTGTGCCATATTGCGGCACTTCATCGCGAACTACCGTGACTTTCTGAAAGCCAGCGTCGCCGTCTTTTTTGTTTTGTTTTAAACCCAATTGGTTTCTGTATTTTGATCTCACGAGTATGAGAAAAATACGTGGGTAAACTTGAGCGGAATAAGCGGAAGTCGCACTAACTAATGCACTTGCGAATGCGAATATATAAAAACATACGATTGCGAATGCGAATATTCGTTATATCCCTATTACATGTACATGGACGTGCAATTATTTAACCCTTAACCCATTTTTTTCGCTCTGTGAATGTAACGAAGTGTTGGTTTTTAATTAATTTTCTATTCTTTTACAGCTTTACATTCCGGAGCGGCAATATGGAACATAATACGGACCGATTTTATGCTACTACCGTCGAGATCGTACCAGCTCGCAATGTGAGGAACTACACTGTTGTTGGCAGTTTTGATGAATTCGGCTTGGCTGACGGCGTCCTGAAGAAAGAAGTGGGACCCATCTCGGCCATATGACTAAGAGTGCACCGGGACAGCTCATACTGGGTTATCCTGAGTGAGGTAACTGCGAGCGAGTATATGAAAAGAGACAATTATAATTTAATAATTGTCTCTTTTCATATACTATACATATAAATATTTACGAAAAATTTTGGAAGTAAGTCAACTACATGTATGTGTCCTAAAGATATTTTCACGTTGTATATAAGTTGTTCAGTTACGTACAATTAATACCCTAGACTTTTAATTAAACGACGTTGTTGAAGCTTTCTGAATCATTCAGTTTTAATTAAGCTATACAAATGATTTTTTTTGAAATTGTGTCAAAAATGTGTTGATGGCCGCTGTTCGTGTTGATTTACATAAGAAAGCTTTGCTGGCCATCTTCTAGATATTGTCCTCCTTATACTCGATTCTGTGACCACTTAAGACATTCACGGAAAGAATGTGGGCGCGATTTTGTTCAACACCATGTCGGTGTTGAACAACATTGTACGACCAACGATATAGTAAACTCGACAGAGTCTATCAGAATATTTACGAAGACTCTGACAGTACATGACGCAGTGTGCTTCAAAAATATTTTAAACCGTTAGTTCCAAGTAGTTTTTAGGAGTAGGTATTCCTCGTGATCACAAATATATTTGGAGGGCCTTATATACACACTAATCGTAAAGTTATTTGCGTGTTTTAGAATAACTAATAACAGGGGGCACCGCCACCTAGTGCAGTTTCGATCGAACAGAAGCGACACCTTAAGCTAGTAACTGAAATATTAGCTACATGATTTCCCTTTGTATTCCATAGATGTCGTATTAGTTACCAAAACAAACATTGTTCTTGTTGTCACTCATTCATTATAATGATTTTGCATGCATATTTCGTTTTGCGCCATGAGCGAAAACAGAAAAACAATACTTGTTTTAAGGAAGCATAATAAATTCCTAATAAGCATTGCGAAATGTAAATTGGGAATGTCATCTTTGATTGCTATAGGACTGCAGTCCCGAGTAATTCCAATTGATTATTTTTCTGGTGACTTTTCTTCTGCCTATACAATAATCATCGTTGCAGTTGCAGTCACGTTGACTTTTTCAACTATAAAATCCTGCTGGTGTGGATTGTTCAGCATCGTTTAGTCTTTCCTTTAATAAGCAATCTTGTTCACCAAAATATCACAAGTTGATTTTGACTATGTTAGTATATTTTTAACCGACTTCCAAAAAGAAGAAGGTTCTCAATTCGATTGTATTTTTTTATATTTGGTACCTGACTGAGCGAACCAATTTTTATTTTGAAGGTAGAACTTTTCGTTTGATCCCATTTTAATTGAGTTCACTTTTAACAATAGCATCCATAAGAAAAGCGCGTAAGTCTTAAATCTCAATAAATATATTCGCTATAAATGGACGAAAACACAATATCATGCAATCCATATCGATGATAGTTTTTTTTTAGAATATACTTCAAGAGTACTTTGATGAGAGTACTTTTATGAGAGTTTGATTCGGTTCGGATTTTGGGATCTATGACTAGGTAATGGAACTATTCAACTTCTTCCTTTGAAGAAAATTAAGGGAATTAACGATACTCGACCGATTCTATACTGCAAGTGTCCAGTCAGCTAGAATATACATATAATAAGATTACTAAACAGATTAATTATGCAGGCTACTGCTAGCCTAGGTCATAGAAGTTAGCCATTTGGTGTTTACGGATATATTGGGTTGCCCGGAAAGTTGCCTGATATTTTAAAACAATTAAAACGCAGCTCATTTAAGTATTTATACATATACATTTGCAAAATCATATAGGTATCATTCTGTTCCACAACCTTTCTACATTTTTCGTGTAGCTTAATAACTCCGTCCTTCTAGACCCTCTCAGATTTCTCGACAAAAATTTGTCTAAATGGCTTTTAATCCCCATCAAAGAGTCGAAATTTTTCCCATTAAGGGAATTTTCTGACGATCGGATAAGATAAAAATCCGACGGTGGTTGCAAGGTCTGGCAAATACGGAGGATGGGGTAAGACATCCCAACCAAAATCCAACATTTTTTTTCGAATCGGCAAGGGCACATGCGGTAGCGCATTGTACGTGATAAAACACGACGTCATTCCGATTCGCAATTTCTGGACGTTTTTATTCAATTGTCATCATTAATTTATCTACTGATTTTGATTTAGTTAGCATTCCTACTAATTAACGTAATGTTGAGCTTGGATTTTTCTCGGTTTCTGTTCTTATCATATCTTCGTCTATGGTGAACGGCCTACCTGAGCGTCTTGATCTTGCAGGTCGTAATTTCCAGCTTTAAATCGAAAAAAAAAACACTTCTGCACAGTCTTTTCTTCTACAGCATCCTTAGCATAAACAATGCATAATATCTTATTAGCCGCTTGTTTGGCATTCTTGCCCTTTTGGAAAAAGAAAGACGTTGTTGCACCAGAGCTATTGTGATAATACTAACTGTCGCGAAATTCACCTTTCCATTCACTTATGTTTTTTGATATTATATCTGTCTCAATCACGTGTATAGCGTGAGCGAGCGAGATGAGTACCCCCGCTGATAGGCACAACGCGATCGTTTCCTCGCAGAGGAAATAATTATTTGGTAAAACGTATAATTTTAAACCTCTGATCCTAAAGTATTTATTTGATGCACATAGTTTAACATCAATATTGATCTATATTAAATTACGAAGCTAAATATTTATTTAGATGAGAATTAACATTGAACAGAACAAAACAGTCTCGAAAATAACGTCATATTTTTAGTTGAAATTTGGAACAATTTCAAACAATGGTTAACTAGTATATTACTTTAGTTTATGTGGCGTACGCAAGTAAAGCTCCCAGCAAGCGTGATTTTTTACAACCTCTTTAACATTTTTCGTTATATTTCTGTTTTATAATAAGTATGGATATAGATTTTCTATTTTTCTATTGATATTATCCTTATTATTTCATGGTAGTGCCCTTATTTTCGTGATACTTACCACTTCTAGGGCTTATTTAGCAAAGTCAAAAAGTGGGATCTGCGATCGTCGTCATCAATAAACTTGTAATATGCTGCATTTGGGATGGGTTCACCAAGGATTCCTTCTAGACTTATTCTTTTAGCTTCAAATCGAGGACAGAGTTTTAAGATATGTGGGATATTCTTCACGGTAAGCCCATCGCATTCACATACTGAACTGCCCTTTAGTTTAAACCTGAACGGGTATCCGCTGATCCCACCATGTCCTGGAAATTACTGGGTAAGCTAATCTAGGAGTAGATTAGCTCCTTGTTGTTGTTGCCTAGTTTTTCTTTTTGTCGCTGTTATAGGTTAGGCCGCCACATATAATTTTGTATTAGAGTAGGCAAGAATTATTTTCACAAAAACGACTTATCCGCCGTTGCGGATGACTCAGAATACTTCAAAGTATCGAGATAAATATGCCAGAAAATCATTACATAGTGTTCTACACCAAATTGGATACACATATCAGTGGATGGCAGTGGCCCCCTATCATCTTGAAGAAAATGTGTTTTTTCTACTCCTATTCTCGATCCTAAAAGAACTATCCCGTAACGAGATGCGTGCTCGAGAATAAGCAGCATTTTTTTTATCTGATTAATGTGTTGTAGTAAACGTACATGCATTCAACCGGATGGCTGTGGTTCCTGCCGTCTATAGACATCTGTAATCACAGATGCATTACTATCCTCCTAAGACTATGATAATAATTTTAAGGGGCCATCGTAGAAAGTGATAAGTTAACATTATAGAAATGCAAGAACTGCTTCGCTGAATTAAGTGTGGCGATAATATCTCGCTGGTTGTACCACACTGGTCCTACCATCTATGTAGTATCTATATTTTTAATCCCTGTTAATGGTGTTAATGATAAATAAGAAGACTGATGGTCATTTCCTGATTTGATGAGTGAGTCGTCTCCTACGATATCCACGAGAAGAAAATGGTCTGATCCCACACGTGGTACAATACACTAGGTTGGTCATCAACCCATTATTCTCTTGAATTGAGCACGGATCTCGCTTATTGAGCACGATCTCTATTCAGACAGAGACAGTTTCAGGTCGTAGTCCAGCACGTTAGACAACTGCGAATTGCTATAGATACCTTGTATACCGTAGAGAACTTCGTTCTTTTTTTTTAACAAAGAAATCCTCAGGTTAGCTTTCCTCACTGTAAATAATTGATAATTAGTGTCGGTTACTTGACACCGAATGGATGGATCGGCAAAAGCGTCTATATGAATATTTACGAAGACTCTGACAGCACATCATGCATTGCACTGCAGCGTCCTTTCAAAAATACACAAAAAACTTCTCCTTGTGCTGGGCTGTGCTATAAACCCATATTAGGGGAAATTATATAAATATAATCTCACCCTGTGTTTGCAAATGTGAGACGGGCCTTATATACTCCTTCAGGGATAACTCACCAGCGGCATTCAGAATAAGGGACACTGCCACCTGTTGATCTCAAACAAATATAAGCGACACCTGAAACAAGGAGCCCTCTAACATATCTTCATAGTTGCCATAAATATTCCATAGATGTCTTATTTGTAATGCCATACAGTATTACTACTTTAAACAGTATGTAAATATATTTTTAGTAATCGGTGGTGCGAGTATATTGTTTGAATTATTTCATGGTAAATACACAGTTTTACATATAATTGTTGTAGGAATCTTAATGATATACATTTCTTAGTGTAATTTAAATATATGTACTTCATATTTACCATTAATACTGTTAGCACCTTTTTCCGTTTGTTGCGACATAAAGTGCATCGTAATCATGATGTATTTATGTAGGTATTGTTATAATTCTTATTTGAATTCGTTCTATAACGTTGTATTTACGCTGTTGTCTTAAGTCTGATTAATTTTATTGTTAACCACGCCACCTGTGCTCAGTGAATAGAAACCAGGCCATGTTGTGATTTCGCGGTAATTTCACATGGCCTGTGATATCTTAATCAAAGTATCTACTTATTTCGTGTAGTTACTTACTTAACGATTAGAACTTTATGTGGTTCTCCGACAGCAACACTGCCGACATATTGCTTTATTAATTACAACAGCATCACAACGGTGGTAGAACCAGTGTAGTTCAACCGGAAAAGTACCACCGCCACGCCTATTTTTAGCGTGAAGCATTTGTTGCGTTTCGATAGAAAGACGTGGTTGCCGGCACACTTTCACATGAGGCAACCATCTTAGTCCTCGGGAGTAGCAACGCATCTGTGATTGACTTTTGATGGAACCCATGTTCTGTATGTAGTTGATTACAGGTGTCCATGGACGGCAGTGACCACATACCATCAGGTGGTTGCATGCACGTTTGCTACTTCAGTCTGATAAAAAAAACCTCTGTGTCCTGGTTTTTAATGCCGGCGCCAGACATAAGCTCAAAGAAGTGATCACTTCTTTGAGAACATTACTCACACATTTGGTCTCATATTGTTGTAACTGCCACAAATGTGTTCAAAGATTTCATTAATCCTATCCTCACAGTTGTCAAATAGACTTCACAAAACATGGACGATGGTTTGGTTGACGCAGTTTACTCATTTTATTTATATACGTACATTTATATACATCTGCAAACATATAAACAAAAACAGCCAAAACCAAGATGCAAATGAATGTGAAACTCGAAAATGCTCTCAATATTCCTCTGCGTCGTATATTCGTTTGGTTGTTGTTTACGTATGACAGCTTTCTGTATACATGTGGCAGGTTGACAAACAGTTGGCCTTTTATCTCTTTGATTTGCGTTACAAAACCGACACGGCATGGCAAAGAGCACTTCAGTGCTCACATATGCGACAATAGTATCAAATGCCCGTGCCATACATGTGAACACTAACTTGATTACACCTGTGAGCACATTTCTGGCGCCGGGATAAGGGAAACGTTAATGAACGTAATTTTCAAGGCGAGAACGCATACCTCTGAAACCTTGAACTTGATCTTAACATTATCTGGCGTTGTTTACCGATGTCCATATGCGATTGTGGCTGCTTTTCATCAAGTGGACTGCGTACTACTCGCTACTTCAATTCAATAAAAAGAAAATTCATTGAAATATTTTCGTCAATGCATCAAACTGGTTAAATAAAATTATTATTAATAATATTTAAGTTATTTTCATTATTGTTTGTGACGTTGTTTTCATAGTTACATCATTGACACAATACGTAACAAATAAATCTGGTGCCTATAAAAACATATCAGTAAAATTATTTTTATTTTTAAATAGTATTATCTACTACTTTCAGATCGAGCTGAAGCCGTTCTCCCCCAGTGATGCCGCCTAAATCTGGAGAAATCTCGCTTAAACAAACTTTGAAGAAGTCAAAATTCAAACTTATACTATATATTTTTTTAGTTTTCTACTCTTTTTTCTTTAGTGTAACTTCAGGCTCAGAATTTCTGTAATTATGTCTTTGTTTTACTAAATTATGGACTCAAACTGATCTCATCAACCAAAGTTAAAGTGAGGAAATCTCCGATAAATGCTGTTCCGAGTGCTCAAAAGTGTGCTAAAAACTTTATTTAGTTGATAATTAAGAAGTAAAACTATATCTAAGTGCTACTTTCAAAATACACACGTGTTTCTACTTTGTAAGTTATTGTAACGGATTATTTTAATATGGTTCCTATTTGTATATTTTGCTTACATTTTCTGATCAAATCAGTGTAGAATACATGCTGATTGTATTTTTCACAGATCTTTAGTATACTTTGGGTTCGAACCAGTGTTTTAACTAATAGAACGCTTCGTTTGATAGTGTTTTCATGATCAATGAAATGTTCTTTGCTAAGTTAATATTTCCCGGACTTCGCTTCAGATTCCATTGCAGTTCAGAACAGATTTGAAAGTTAAGGCCATTTTCGTTACAAGGAAATCAAATGTGTTGAACAAAGTCGAACTTCAGTTACCCTACAGTCGAAAATAGTAACCCTAAAGTTAATTATTTTCTATGCAATATCATTATTTACAAAACATAACAAAGTGACGTTCACGTATTCACATTATAAATGTTTTGACTAAATTCCTTGGAATTTACTTGATCCCATGCTGGTCTGGGATGTAAAAAGAATGTGCCAGCTGCCTATCTTCCCGTGCATGTCGTAAGAGGCGACTCAGGGAAATACGTCTTAATATTCGTTAGCCTAACTCTGATATTAACGTACCATTCCTTTCCTTCTTAATTCCTCTTTCCGTATTAATAATAATATAGAAATAACACTTTTGATTAATCATCGGCATCTAATAGATATTTATTCTAAAGGATAAAATCATCTGATAATAAAACCAGGTTCTCTGTTATATGTTATACTATCAAAAGATTTAGTTTATTTTTGGCCCCAGTAAACAGTAAAATATTTCCTTAAATTGTTAGTCACTGATGCGGTAGAACGAATAAAGCTTTCACCCGATCACCAAGTAACCAGGCCAAAGCCTATCCACCAAGGAAAGACTGAGATGGACAGCTGCCTCCATACCCCTAGACAAGTCGTCTCATATGTTGAATTTCTTCCATTTGGCCCGAACAAGTTAAGCATGAACTACATATAGTATGATTTCTTGACCTGTCATTCCAAATAAAATGGTTAGGACAAGTCTTCAATCGTATTAAGGCCATTCTGTGAAAAATATGATCACATAAGCTATTTCTTTGATAACTTTAACACAACGATGATCCTCATAATGTTAATTTACTGCTTAAATGCTAAGAACCAAAGCCTTAATTGTGCATTTTATTTAGCAAACACATTTATTATAGTTATGACATTTAATGTTTATTTTCGGCTTTTCATTAGTGTTAAATCTTATTCGGTCTATATTTCAAAATGTATTTAATTTATTTATTTTTTCTATGAATATAGGCATCAATGTTATTTGTGACAGATAAGATATCAAGTAGAAATCGCAAGATATTAGTTTTTATGGTGCCTGCATTTATGGTTGAAGGGGGTCCCTGCTAGCAAGTCCCAGGGTTCCGATACCTCTGCCCTCTACACCAAACTGCGTCTTTGGCCGGACTTGGGATCAGTTTCATTCTCCGTTTAGTCTTCTATTCGGTCTAAGTTCTATTTTAATATGCCAAATTTCTTTGCAGAATCTTGGAAGGTTATGCCCACAACAAAATATTATTTAATGCCTTGTTAATTTGAAACTGGTGTCCACTTATATTTATTTCTTCGAAGCATGATAGTCTATAGTGACACTTACATAGTGCGTTTCTACTTGATATCTAATCCGAGTTTCTTTAATTTTAGATATAAGAGTAAATGATACAATTCATAATCTTTATCTAACAATTTGTTAGAAACTATGTGTAGGAATAAATAGTTATAGAAACTGAGTGACCGAGGTTCGCTCTACGTCTGAGAGTTTGCATGTAGTGGCGTTAAATGGCGTTACAAATAAAAAATAAAATTTGTGTGAAAACTATTTTTATGACACCTAAATTCAACATAAAGTTAGCAAGTGGTTTAAGGATGATTTTCTAAATCCAATGTGTGGTATAAGATCTATTGGGCACAGACAAAAATACATCACGTTTTGTAGTTCAGAAATAATTATAATACTTGTCTTTTGTGTTTCCCTTTAGAGCCAGTCGAGAAAGCGAAAGTGAGTTTGTGTTTAAAGAAAGTGATTTAATGGTTCATGTGCTAAAATTAAAAATAGTAAACTATTACCGCTGGTTTCTCATTGGTCACAACTTAACTTTTGTTACCTCCATGTACCTACTTTATTAAAATTAAGTAATTTACAAGCATATTAAGTAAATTAATATCGCGTTCTATCATAAACGCAGTTGCTTGCAAAATAGTATAATCAGTATATCAAACAATTTTACCTAATATAGATTCAAAAATTAAGTTAGAAAAAAATCACTATCACACGTTTAGTTAATATTCTTAAAATGTTTTACTGTGTTCGTAATATGTTAAATAGTTTCTTGATGTTCAATAAATTAAATAATGTTACTTCCACTATAGGTTTTTCGCACAAATATTTATTAAAATATTCCCAATGTTCAAACGTGCACCAAAGATTTTTAGTATTTAAGCAACTGTACATTCCATTGTGACGTATGATGAACCTACTGTTTGCTAGAAAAGTGTATTATTGCAAAGATTAGACGTAAGAATCAATTGGCTGATATATTTGGAGACCCTATTTCGGCATTTAAATTCTGTAGCATGGATATTAAACTTTGGCATTCACTAAAAACATTGCAAAATTTAAAAATGTTTAAGTAATATTTATTATATTAACAATAGGATGTAAAGTTATTAGTTGTTTCAATTTTGCGTTTCGCCCAAAGATTGCTAAGTCTTCGGGTATTTTATGATGCATTCACATGATGGCCTGAAAATTGGTTGGCATTATGCTATCAGGATGTTGCAGATTAATTAGAGAATAGAGGGTATATGCATGTATGAAGGTACGAATGAAACGTATAGAATTAGGTTGATAGTATAATGCTATACTAAATATAATTAGCCTTAAAGTAGTGACCCCGTTAATAGAACGGTGAGGTTATTGTATGTTAGGATAATCCTGTATCAATCGTGTGTCGTCAATGGACGAGTAGGATTATAAGGCGTAATTTATTTTAAAAGCCTTTAAGTATAAACGCGATATTTTAACAGGGTTTCGTAAAACGTTTGTGATGGAATTAGGGAACCGAAATATACCTTCGGTATCAAGGAGTAGAAAGCCAAAGGATAGTTTTAATATCTTGAATTGAGTAATGTAGCAGTGTAAATGAGCGAGGGAAAAATCTGAGAACTTCTTTAGACGACCCCTTTATATGAGAGTAGTTTTACGGAGACTCTATTTAACCTGCATAATTTATTTTCCGTATTTTATAATTAGAGTTGGTTGTAACAAAACCTTATCGTCGCAATATTATTGCTATCGTACGCACGCAAGAATATTAATATAATGATCTTATTAATTTTTCATGCAGGAACATCTTTCGATTATATAGTTTGTTTATTATTTAAATAATATGTGAATATTCATGTTACAATTACTACTGTTATGTCCGCTTTCCGTGTTAACCACGATACTTATGAACTACTTATGAACTCGTGTGCATATGAATATATGGTAGTAGCGATGGCAAAATTGTGTTTATTTTCTATAGATATGATTTATATTTTTGAACCAGTTCCAGCTTTTTGTGTCTATGTTATCTAGGATAACTATTTATTGCATAATAAATATAAGAAATATTTAACAACTATTTAATATGAATATTGTGAACGTTATCGTCGTTGAAAAAAGTCAACTTAAAAAATAATTTGAAAGCATCAAATTATTTTTTAAGTTGACTTTTTTCGTCATCCATGTATTCTACATTTATTTTTTGTGTACTAATATAATAGTGATTTAATTTTAATATTGTAGCCATCGAAGAATTAATTTCAAAATTTTGGTTCTTATAATTTTTTTGCAAAATTACGACATTAGGCTCCTAAACTTAATTTCTATAAAATTTAAATGTTACGGGGATCAAAAATATTGTTATTTTAAATCAAAATTGAGTTACATTATCTTCATTTATCTATTTTTCCATAGTTGTAATTGCACATACATTTGTCTACGTTAAACGTATGTTTAGCAAATAGTTTGTAAGTAAATATGTAGGTTATCTTTAACATAACTACTATGATTATCGTGTCATTGAGTATTTTAATAATATTATTGATTAAATTTATAGTTTGCTCGTAAGATAGGATCATGGACTGTGAATTCTAGAAATGGTGACATTTTAGTTTCATGAGTGTCGCATTATTTCTTCTATCATATTCTCTTATTCCTGAAGCCATAAAAGAAGTAGAATTTTCTTTTCTTATATGCGTAAAGTAACATTCGTCTTTAGAATTCTGGTGATCACTGAATATCAGGTGTCTTTGCTAAACCTAAAAATGTTATTATATAATAGCCTATATACCCTTTTATTACTCTTACACATTAGTTTCTACTATGAAATTAGCTCTTAATATATTGAAATTGAAATAGATATTGGATTATTTTATTGATTGATTTTATTCTTATTATTTATAAAAATAGACGATTGAAGCAACATTCTAAAGCTTATATTTTTACTTTTCTAAAATAACAATGGAATATCATAACTGTATTCAATAAATAGTATTAATATAACAACAGCATTTTAACAGTTTATGACATGTCTGTTTAAAACAATTATTTTATACCTTACAAACATTTCTTACCTTAAAATTCTGTATTCTTAGTCCATGATCATTTTTTTGATTCCTATGTGTTAGCTATAATTGTGATAATTGGTTACTAATTTTTCATTATATGTGTCTAATATTAACCGTAGATTTAACATAATATTATAATCAGTACATTTATTTACTACCACTGTATTGCTACTTCTAGTAGTGTTACTAATGTCATTGTCTACGTTATTGATATACTATGTCATATGGTGCAGAGGCACAAGATGCGCATAGCGCTATCCTATTTTCGTATGATTTATTGACAAAATTGCTCAGATAATTGCAATCCTTTGCTCACTATATTCTTTAACCAGATTTCTCTTTTATTTACACTCATCCAAAATATTAGACATTACAAATTTTTCATGGTAATAGATGATTTATCAAGCAAACATAGGACGTAAAGTTGAATCTGGTAATATTCAAGCGCTGCATTCTCATTGCCAAATCTCATTCTATGTGTAATGACACGATTCTTTACAAAAATTGTAACACAAGTTTTGGTAACTTTATTGTTGCGTTTTGCCGAATCTTATGCTTGTTTTGTCTTTTATATTATTTAAATAAGGATATATTATTGATTTGGTATGCCTTCGTAATTCACATTAAATTTTGGTAGAATAATTATCAATAACAAAACTGTAGCACACGAGAAGGACCAATTGCAGATGTTAAAAACGTTAAAATTTGTTATGATAATATACCTATTATTTTTATAATGTAAAGGTTTATGTCATGCTAGTTGACCCGGCAAACTTCATTCCGCCCTAAAGTCAAAAATCTAAAATTATCAGTGTTCCTCCGCTATATTATGCATGTATTATACATAAAAACCTTCCTTTTGATTCACTCTATCTATTAAAAAACTGTGTTAAAATCCATAACCTAGTTTTAAAGATTTAAGCATACATAGGGACAGACAGCGGGATGACTTTGTTTTATATTATGTAGTGAATTATGTCATATATTGTTGATATCGAATTCAGACAATGAGGGTGCAAAGCTTAAATGGCCAGTAAAACGCTACCTACATATTTAAGTATTCTTGTAGTTATTCGTGTTATTGATGTATTAACTATTAGCTTTGAATCTAACTTTGCAAAGTTTCCGTTATAGTTGTAAGTGCATACCTACATCTGTTACTGTGTTTCTTTTCCTTAGCGTATGACATTTATTTTAGTAAGTCACACGAAACAATCATCTCAAGTACCAGGTACGGCAACCGTCATATATCTTATATAAGACGTTATCATTATTTATATTAAAATTATACAAGTACATACTAGTTGGTTACCAGAAAAACTTGGCAAAGCACTAACGTACATTTCGAGCCGCATTCATGTTCCCTTTATGAAATTAGTAACGGAATTGTGACGTTTCAACAATTAGGTTTCAGAAGATCGAGTTTTTGTTCCTACACTTATGTAAATTGTTTGTTTATCAAAATACTCGATAGTTTAATACGTAGTTCCAGTTAAAAAATCTAAATTGGATCAGTTTTGTGGACTAATAAATCGAAATTATCAACCTTGGAGTTGAGTTGATTGTTTTGTGAGAGGATAAGAGAGTTCTTTTATTTATTAGCGTCAATTTGGTAATTACTGACGGTACTAAATTAATTAATTAAAAGTACATTTTGAGAGCTGCTGGTGTGTTAGCGCAACATCCAAGCAAAATATTACATTTTGTGTACTTTATCTAATTGACGTTCATAAATATCGAACTTCTTAGGGTAGGACTACTTACAGACGACAAATGAACATTGTTTTTTAATTTTGTCACTTATAGATCGCCATCAACCTATTATTATCCCACTGATGGGCACAGGTCTTCTCTTGTAATGAGAGAGTTATAGGCCATAGTCCACCGCGCTGGCCAAGTGCGAATTGTGGACTTCACACACCTTCGAGAACATTTTTTATAACGAACTCTCGGGTGTCTAGGTTTCCCCACGATGGTTTCCTTCACCGAAAAGCAGTTCTAATTAATTTCTAATATGCACATAAATCAGTGGTGCGTGCCTGGGTTTCAACCTCGGACCTCCCCATTGAGAGGGCAAGTTACTAATTTAGACCTGGTGGTTGAAATTATACCAAAAATTTGGCATTTCAACAACACTAATACTTTAGTTTTATTTTACTCGTTCTAACGGAAAAAGTCAAAACATTTGTCGTCTGTAAGCGTCCTAATAGTTATAGAACTGTATCTACTGCTCAAGGATGAGAGATTCTTGTGGCAACGCCATTCAAGTATGTCTGATTATGTGTATAAGGTATATTTATCTATAGTCTTCATAAGGAAATGACCTACTTATACGGAAGCGTTTATCGTAACTTATTTTAATATAACTACGATGTGCGGTATAGCGAAGTGTGGACAGTGACTATTGATCTAAACAAACACATCTAAGGCAAAGACAGTTCAACGGAATCGATACTTAATTATTGTATAAAATTAATTTAATTACTTCATTTTAAGTTTATTGCATTTGGTAAACGTGCTTTAATTATTTAAGTGAATGTGCAGTCTAAGAATGAAACTGACACAATAAAATTATTAACCAAATGTGTTTGTGAAGGGACTGTTAAAAGCAAACATAACGCTAAAAGCTGATATCTTTAGATATCTTCTAAACATATAAGTTCTCTTCTTCAATGCGCATTTTAACGACACATTAATTTAAGCATATATTTAATGCAATTTGTTTTTGTAAAATTATATAATTTTAACTTGATTATTTATTTTTGAAATGATGAGCACATAAGCAGCAGTGAAACGTAGATAAGCACGTATCTAGGTCTTATATTTTTATTTTACTATTTAGTGTTTTGGTCACCTTTTGTTACACGCTGTCTTTGTCTTAAATGGTTTGAAGCTGGCGACACATATAATCATCTGATAATATTTGATCATTAGTTTGAATCTAAAACCAATCAAACGTAATATTGTTTCATCGAATGATATTAGCAACATATACTTGGCAAATATATTCGCTATCGGAAAGTTTGCAAACTGTTTGGAACGCTGTAAGGTCTTTATCCCACAAGCGTTTTACAAGCGTTGGCGTTACAATGACGTTTTTGGTGGTGAATGTTCATGCATACCAATACGGCCGTCCGCATTGGTTATGTGGGACTCACGAGAGACCTACGTGACTACCCACTAAACACCACCAGAGGATGGCCTCTGAGGCCTTAAAGCCTTCATTTACAATGACGTTGGAGACACGCTAAGGCTTGCAAAACGCCGGTGCGATAGCAGCCTAACACAGTATAGCGTCTGGTCGTTACGTACTCGCAATTGAACAAATAATGCGAGTGCACGCTATTCGTTCTAATTCGTTTGAATTGGTGTGAAATTATTGAGTGTTTTAGTCGCTGTCCCATTTCTGTATGTAGGTACTAGCGTTAGTATAAGAAGCTGGTCTAGACAGTTGAATATAGTTTAAAGTACATATAGATTGCATGCGTCTTAATTTATATTCCTTTTTAATAACTTATTGGAACGAATATCTTAACTATCAGTAAAACGAACGCTACAGCCCCAATATAAACAAACGGTTTTAAGATGATTTGTACAGTAAAATCAACGATATGTCTATTACGAAACGCAAACAAAAATTTTATTATATTGATCGTCATACTTTATTACATAAGTTCATTGTAATTTGCTTATCTGAGAGAGCTTCTGATGCAGCCAGACGACATAAAATTGAGTAAAGTACATTAATACATAAGAATACAATTAAAACATTATGATTGTATAGGTCTTATGATGCATACAACTGATATACTGTTTGGTTTAAATGAAATCTAACTACCCAATTAACATTCTTAAAACATACCTATTGTCGTGAATGTGTAAAACTATATCTATGTATGAATACGAAACTTGACTCTGCATTGATGTTTTGAATTATCTGGCTTTATGTGTTTAGAAATAAATAAATGTTTACAGTTTTATCGACTCAGTGGCGTAACAACTAATATATTGATATATTCCAACTTATGAATCCAAAATTTTATATAATTACTAAGGTCAGTGTTAGCAAAAGTGTCGTAGGGTAATGCCATACCGTAGCGTAGCGCCCCTAACTTCAAAAAAAATATTTGATTCCTGGCCGAATTTGAAGATTACACCCTGGATCTTTTCTACTGTAGGAATAGATTTAGCAATCATCGATTTTAAAATAATTGACGACCAGACCTACAGACTCAAAGGGTGTGTCCCGGTTCACATTTATATGAGGCGACCTTTTTATTCTTCGGAAGTAGCATTTGCGCATCCGTAACAGGCATCGCATAGAACTCCTTCTATGTGAAGTCGCTTACAGACGTCCATGGGCTTCAAAGACTACACCAATAGGTGTACTACATGCTCATTTGCTACTTTATCGCGATGAAAAAGATTGCATACATTTTATAATGTGGCTAGCAAATGCCCCTCTGAACATCGCATTATTATCGCAACAGCATCGCTTCTATCCAGGTACCCCTTAGCTAACACATACTTGGAAACCAACGATATAATATGACAGAACCTACCAAGTAGAAACCGCATGTAATATGAATAGTTCTGGACATTACGAACCGCTAAGTTGGATTTTGACATCATACAAGTATTGTCACCCTATCGTTGCGCCACTGTTTCGAATGCACCACCAGCACGGATAGTTTTTCAAAAATATTGGTATTGCTGTATTTCGTAATCATTAGGCTATTGGTTAGCCAAGTACACTATAATATTGTCTATCTACTCTTTGTGTAACCTGTAATAAACTATAAAAAAATATTCGTGTTTTATTCTTATCAAAAGTCCTGTTTTCTTTCAGTCCGCAAACACACCGTATATGCATCGTAACATCCTGCCACTTATATTTATTCAGATAGAACTGATGTTATATATAAAGTTGTTTACAGATGTCCCTGGGCGGCAGTGACCACTTTCCATCAAGTGGACTGCATGCTCATTTGCTACTACAATTAGATAAAAAAAAATGCAAATGTTATTTCACAACATTGTACCTGTTGCCTTGCTTTGTAATTAGCATTCATACATACATAACACACATATATTTATCAACGGTCACTCAATGTCGTCTAACTTTCCAAAACATAATACAATAAGGTTATATTCACAAACTTCGAATAATGTCAATACTTCTCTACACATCAGATGCGGAATTAAATTAAGGTAAATTACTATATATACATTTAGAACTAGTAGTAGCTGTAGTCCACCAATTCGCACTTGGGCAGCACGGTGGCCTAGGGGATAAACTCTCTCAATCTGAGAGACGACCAGTGCCCAGCAGTGGGGCAATAATGAAGAGAGAGTAGCTGTACCTTGCGCGCGTTGCTACGCCACCACAAAATAAAAAAACAGATACCTTTTTGGGTTCATGCACAACAACTTTGCTAAAGATCATTACAAAATAAAATGCATAGTTTACGACACTATAAAGGACATTCAAACAAACGTTCATTTTTAACCGACTTCCAAAAAGTAGGAGGTTATCAATTCGTCTGTATTTTTTTTTTTTTTTTTTGTATTTGTTACCTCATTTCTCCGGACTGGGTGAACCGATTTAGATGATTTTTTTTTTATTTGAAAGGTAGTGCGTGTCATAGGGTCCCATTTTTTTTTAGTATTTTTTTGACTAGGGCATCCATAAGAAAAACGCATAAGTCTTAAATTTGCATTTTCAATGTACGCGATAAATGTATGAATAACTCAATATCCCGCCAACCGATTTTGATGAATCTTTTTTTTATTAGAAAGGATGTACTCCAGGGGTAGTCTGATAAGAGTTTGATAAGGTTCTAATCATAGGATCTTCAACTTTTTGGAGCAAAATAATAAAATTAGTGATAGTCGGCCGAACCTTAGCTGGAGAAGTCCAATTGAGTAAAATATAGAATAAAATTACTATGTAGGTATTTACTATGAAAAATTTGACCTTCAACTCTTCAATCCTGATGATGCAGGGGTACTGCTAGCCTGAACTATAAAAGTTGGTCGTTTGATGTTTGCGAATATATAATGAAATTGTTAAGCAAATTCATGGGACAAAAATTTGACCTTCAACTCCTCAACCCTGATGATGCAGGGGTACTTAAAGCCAAAACCATAGGAATAAGCCATTTGGTGCTTACGTATATGTTATAAGATTACTGAGCAAAAACATAAGATGAAAAATTTGACCTTCAACTCCTCAACCCTGATGATGGAGGGGTACTTCAATCCTAAACCATAGAAGTTGGCAATTTGGTGCTTACGGTTATGTAAAGAAAATACTAAGCAAAAATATAAAATCAAAAATTTGACCTTCAACTCCTCAACCCTGATGATGAAGGGGTACTTCAATCCTAAACCATAGGAGTTGGCAATTTGGTGCTTACGGTTAGGTAAAAATAATACTAAGCAGAGGCACAAAATTAAAATTTTGACCTTCAACTCCTCGACCCTGATGATGAAGGGGTACTTCAATTCTAAACCATAGGAGTTGGCAATTTGGTGCTTACGGGTATGTAAAAATAATACCAAACAGAGGCACAAAATTAAAATTTTGACCTTCAACTCCTAAACCCTGATGATGCAGGGTACTGCAAGCCTGAGCCATAGAAGTTAGCCACCTGGTACTAACGTATATGTTATAAGATTACTAAGCAACAATATAAGATGAAAAATTTGACCTTCAACTCCTCAACCCTGATGATGGAGGGGTACTTCCAGAGGGGGCGCCCTGTTTGTATGAATTGTAAAAGTGTTTTATGTTTAATTTTTGTGAATATGTAGATGCACAAAGCAAACTTAGAGGCTTTATTTAAATACAAACATAAAAATATAGTCACTAAAAAGTGTAAAATAAAAACTTTTTAACAAAAAATATCTACCGACTTCCATGTCACAAAAAAGTAAAAAATAATTTAAATATATTTTGGTCTAGAACATACTCAGTACTTAGTACATAGTTCTGAAGTCGGTGCTCATATAGGACGTAGTTACCGTCGTCCAGCGAAATATGTCGAGCACCGACTTCAGGACTATGTACTAAGTACTGAGTATGTTCTAGACCAAAATATATTTAAATTATTTTTTACTTTTTTGTGACATGGAAGTCGGTAGATATTTTTTGTTAAAAAGTTTTTATTATATATATATACATAGATTATTCCAAGAACTTTCAAAGTCCTTACTGGTAATATTCTTACCCGACTGCTTCTTAAGGAGAGTAATGAGCGTATGTATATTTGTATGTTCATATGAATGTATGTCTGCACAAATGCACAAATGGCTGCACGGATTGTAACATACCTACTAATCCCGTCGCAATGATTGAAATTCTACCTTAATTAAACTCAAAAAAATAATTTGATATTGTCCAAAGTAGCACAAATAGGTATTTGTCAAATTCAATTAAATAAAATATTTAATTAAGTTTAAAGATCAAAGACGTTTAATTAACTAAGCTACATTTATTTTGACAAAGACATGTGACTAAGACATTTAATGTATGTATTATGCATTAATTGAAAAAAATATTAGCATTCCGTAATCCTTCTCTACATCAACTATAACCGTGCGTAATTTCATAGTTCTCCGCCCGCGGTAAGTATCTTAAAAACGGATCACAAGTTTTTGCTTCACGTATTAATGTATAGATAACTTACCATTTTCATCGATTCAGTTTGCAAAGTTACATATGCTGTGTAGGAATCGGAAAAAATGCCCGAAATTGGCGATCCTTTATCCCCAAATTAATATGGCTATCATATTAAATTGGGTATCAAATTGAAGCTAGTTAATAGACAATTACAAAAATATATCAGTAATAACGATTTTATGTTACTACGTCGAAATAAATTAATAAATTACTAAAAAAAACTAAATATCCCACTGCTAAATTGAGTTCTAGCAGTCGGGTTTTCGTTTCCGTAATTATTTCGTTTTTAATCTCCCTCCGTTCTTTGGATATCAACCTCTGTACGCATGCGTCATTCTGCTAGCTGCATACTAGTCGTGTTACACAATGTTAAACAAAATGTATTAAGCAGAAACACAGCTTACATGATACGATCACACCTAAGCAATAAGTACTAATAATCACCGCGATTTATTGCACGTTAGTGACTGAAAAATATGAAGTATAATAAAGGATACCGCTTTGCAGCTGTTTTTTTCGATAGAAAGGAACTGGTGTTATTCAACATATTCCATTGAAAAGTTACATTTAGGGTTAGAGGTTTTAAAGGACGCGATTCTTTTCTTAGTACTTAGAGGAGGTCAGTATAAGCTTAATTTCAAGTTTGTGAGGTCGCCACCATTATCCCCCGGCTGCAATCTTGGATAAACGGGCACAAAAGTATTTTACCCAGTATCTCGTAATCCGAGCAATTTAACAGAAAAAAATATAGGCATTATTGTAGCAAATTAAATTGTCTATAACTTTGTTTCTATTACTTTTTATCGAAAAATATAAAACAGTTTTACAAAAAACTAACTGAAAATTTTTGGACACATTTACATAACAGTTTTCTGGACATTTTTTAATAAAATATAGTCAATTCAATCCTTAACAGGGTCTTTCAACGGATAATTCCCAGCACAAATTTGATTGGCAATATGTTTAGGTTTTACAGCGCTTCGAGGTTACAGGTACTCTTATCAATACGATAGAAACGTACCATTAGGTATGGATTTCTATTAAAATATACGTATTTTTAATTCATATAATTTATAATTTTTTTAGCATTATGATAGGTCTAATATTAAATTGTAAATCCTTTCCCCCATTTACAATATTATTGGATTTTACATTAACAAGAATTCAAAGCAATATTATAGAAGTCGAAGCAGAGGATTTTATAAAATATTCTGAAAAATTTCTATATTACGAGATACTGAACGAAACCCCTTTCTACCCGTTTCTCCAAGATACTATATTTGATGCTAAACTGTACTGGACTAGAGTGTTAAAAAAAATTGCATCATCCGAAAAACGCACACTAAGGCCAAGTAAATATAATATTTCAATGGACTAACATCGAAACAACAAAGCACTGATACAAAATAATTGGCTAAACCAGTACTTCTAAACATTTGCGGTATTCCTCAAATAATGGCTTTAAAAGTACATACTTAATTATAATATCAATGTAAAATTGTAAGTATATTAAGTAATTTTGCTATTACTACTGAAATAAACGCAACGACTTTGAAATCATTACTTGAAATAAAAAATAACTACGTATAAAGATAAAAATAAAATCTAATACTCTCTACGAGTACCTTTTTTTGTTTTCGAGGGGAAAACCTTCAAAAGGTACCTGACGCCGTGGGAGCGACGCAGGGTTATGTGGAATTTTTACCGCACTAAAACCCTCGCGGAGGCCGTTCTCGGCGCTATAAAGAGGACTCCGGGAACTCTGACCGACCGCAATCGGAATCCTCTGAGTGCGTTGCCCCATCGGGCTCCTCCCAGATGGGCGGCTGGGCCCACCGCTCCGTCTAGTCTTTACGACGGTATGCGACCACATATACCGCCGTCTTTCCCGGGATCGCCTGACCGAACGGTTCGAGCTCCCACTCTAGCCGCCAGCAACCCTGGAAGCCCCTTTTAAGCGCCTCTTACGACAGGCAGGGGATGCAGTAGCCCTATTCTAATCCCGGAACAACAGGAACAACTCTACGAGTACCTAATATCATAATATTATTATTTGGATATTAACATCACAATTGACGGTACATCTTAACGGTACAATACTTAACAAGTTGTATCTAACTAGTATGTTTCTGTCTTTATTTCCGAACCTGAAAGGAATAAAATAAAGGGAGCGATAGATGGCGTTTTTTATTTAAAGTATTTGTCTTAGACACGCTTAAAAATATGCTACTTTGGTTAATAGGCTTTTTTCTCATTTAGATTACATTCCACAATGAAATTATTAAAGATAACAGCTTTTTTCTATTTTTGATCTGAAACGCGCTTCATAAGTTTTTTAGATTGTAAGTATAAATACAAATGGCCACTTCTAACTTGCGGGGAGTCCGATCCACTCAGTAAAGCAGTTTCGGGGCGGAGCTGTGCTAAATTCGCCCTGCAATGAAAGCCCATTCGTGCTAGCACATTTGAGTTTTCCCATGTAGTGAAAGAAAAAGGAAGCTGAAAATAAATGCTATCACTGATGTGGACACTTTGACTCCCTTTTTGTAATTTACACATTTATTTGTGTTATTACTAAAGCCATTAATTAATATAATTGTTATTTAATATGTTGGCATATTGTAATACTTGTACTTACGTATAGTTTAATTCTTTGTTAATGATAATTTGATATTATAATAATGATATTGAACCAATTTAAAATTAGAATTTACAATTCTAATTTTACAATTTACAATTAAAAATAAAATTTTATAATTTACAATTAAAAATAAAATAAATGAACTAAATTGCTGCCCCTGGAAGTGTACCCAAGCATTATCACGTTGAATTGCCAGTCGAACTTATGTGTCCGTCGAGGTAAGCTCAAGCCCTCGGCGCGAAGACAGTTCTTTGTAAATGTTTCTCTTCCGGCCCCCATGGTCCTATCGTCTCTACTGCAAATGGCACAAATATGTAGTCCTTTTTTTTTTTTGTTTTCGAGGGGGAAACCTTCCAAAGGTACCCGACGCCGTGGGAGCGACGCAGGGTTATGTGGGATTTTTACCGCACTAAAACCCCCCCGGTGGCCGTCCTCGGCGCTGAAAAGGAGGACTCCGGGATCTCGAAACGACTTCAACCGGAATCCTCCGAGCGCGCTGCCCCATCGAGCTCCTCCCAGATGGGCGGCTGGGCCCACCGCTCCGTCTAGTCTTTACGACGGTATGCGACCACACATACCGCCGTCCTTCCCGGGATTGCCTGACCGAACGGTTCGAGCTCCCACTCTAGCCGTCTGCAACCCCGGAAGCCCCTTTTAGTCGCCTCTTACGACAGGCAGGGGATACCGTAGCCCTATTCTGACCCCGAGGCTACAGGGACGAAATATGTAGTCCTGTGAAATGGCTGCTCATTTGCCGCGCTTCATAATACTCTTTTACACTTTTAGCGTATTAAACTGGATTTATTAATAGCGAAAATAATATTTAACCGACTTCAAAAAGAAGGCGTTTCTCGATTCGGCCGGTATATATTTTTTTATGTATTACGAACAACTCGAATTACTCCATTAGTGGACTGATTTTAATTATTCTTTTTTTTTGTTGTGTAGAGACTAGCTGTACTGTAAGTCGGTCTAACTTAAATATGATTAGAATCCATCTACGGGTGCTGGAGAAAATTAGGGGATGTAAATGTATTTAATTATTTCATGCCTATGCATTTATAATGACATTGAGAAGATGTAAGATAAAACATCAGACAAATGGTGGCATAAGGTAAAAAATTTGACCTGCAACTCCTCAACCCTGATGACGCTGGGTTGCTGCAAGCCTAAACCATAAGCGTTGCCCATTCGGTGCTCACGGGTATGTATTACATTACTGAGTAAAGACATAATTCGTGCTTACGGATTTATCAGAGAAATGGTAGAATACTGTGTATGCTCCAAAGCATCATGTATTTAAATTATTTTTTACTTTTTTGTAGCATGGAAGTCATTTGTATTTTTTGTTCGTTTATTCTTATACAGATAGTTTTTTATTCCTAGCTTCCTTATAGTATAGCTGCTATAATATCATCATTTTTTTATTACATTATACTATAACGCCAGTATTTTACAACTTAGCTAAATTATTTTCCTATTTTAAATCTAGTAATAAGGACATCTGTACGAATAACCCGAATCTGCAAGAACTTTAAGAGTATGGTTGATTACAGCGTTAATGTAAAAATCGTTAGATGTCGCTAGGTTTGACATTTATAACCCGCTCTTATTGCTAGAGGCAAAAAATATTCCCTCCCATCAATGTTATTTTTTAGTTTTCTAATATATGTATATAAATCATTAGATATTTTAATATTAAAATAAATCAAATGTGAAACTGTATATTATTACTAAGGACATAAAATACAATATACATGAACATCTATATGACGCAGATTTCATCTGTCGTTCTTAAGGCAGTTGTCCCACTGGAAAAGATAAACAAGTAGGGAGTAGAGTAGAGCTAGAATAGAAACGAGATGGCGAGTAGCGAGAAGGGAGGGCATTTAATAGTTATTAACTAGGCTTTAAGCGACTGTGCTGGTGAGACGAATTATTACTCGCTTCACTCAATCCCGGCGGCTAAGAACTGTAGAGAAATGACCGCTGATTACCCTCGGTGAGAGTTTTGGATCGCTGAGCGAGTATCGATAAGCAAGCGTTATGTTTCATAGTTCGTGTCCCTCAGCGACAAACTAGTGAAGCGAGTTCTCGCCGGCAGTGTGAAAAGTCAGCGATCACCTATTTCTATATGTATCTCTTTTATTTACACAGAATTGATATCTGTTGTACGTTCAACGAGAGAGAACATATAGTTAGTCGTTCTCTCGCTGTCTATAGGACAACTGCTTAATAAAGTCCTATCAGAGCTTTCACGAAAGATAAACATCTATGGACATGCTTTAAGTATATTTTTTGTAATAATACTGAAATATACCTTCCCGTAAAATTAAGTGCAATGAGAAATTATTATGAAAACTAAAGGTCTGATTACGAGAAGTAAAATTTGCAGCAAGGTAATTTATTTTTCAATATTTTATTTAATTTAACTGTTGTTTTGCTTGTGTCAAAGTAGTAACACATAATTTTATAGTATATTTAAGTAATGGTGTTGTACAAGCTTTCATTTGATTCCCATATTATGATATTAAGAATATCGTTCCCCTCCTCCCCGTTTTCTCTGAGCACCTGCACTCCCGTGACCTGCGCTTGTAAACACCTTTATTGAGTTGTAATGAAGATATGGAAAGTCGACATTGATATTGTGCCGGCTAACAAAATTAAAGTCAAAAGGTCACGAAAATCAGTTTTTCGCAAATAACTTGCGACCTGTTGCTTGGAGGTCAAGAAAATAAATGTGGGTATCCTGACAATGAATGGCTTTTTTACGTAGTATGTGAAATATAATTGTAAAATGTAAACACACACAAACAAACACACAAACACACACACACACACACGGACGCACACACGGTTTTTTCACCATGTTTCTTAATAAAACTTATATAGTACAAACGAAAATGAGACAAGACGCTGAAATACAGTTTCGGGTACTTCAGGGACCAAAGGTTTTATAATGACTGTAATGTACTTACTATTTTGTGTCAATGTGTGTTGTGTAATAAAACATGTCCAAATAATCCTATTATGCACTAGATACAATTAACAAGAGGCACTTTAACACAAATATAGTATCGACACGTGCACAGCTCCCAGAGTTGTTGCTTGCCCGGGGTGAAGTGAGTGTCACCGGCTCGGACAACACCATCTAGACTGTCGAAGCATTAACTTTCCCCGATAACTATTGCGACGCGTTATTGTTCAACACTACTCCTGTACTATTGACCTCAGCAACATTTAAATGTATATAAGAATCTACAAAAAATGGGCAACTAAAATATCGGTTAGGAGTCTTTAAGTACAGTTGAAAACTGATGGAAAACCTTGACATAATAAGTGTATGACTAAATACATTATCGCTTGGGATTAATTTGAGCTGTAGCATTTTATATAGATTGGGGTGGAACGAAAAAAAAAACAATACTAAATCGGGTGGGGCGGATTCGGCGTCAAATCACTGGTGTTAGGTGAAAAATCTAGTAAACAAAAAAATTCATTTCACCACCGCCACCACTCTGCTATCGATAATAATCGCTAAAAATGCGAAAATCATAACATACCATTATTTTTCTTATATTTCACCTTAAAAATAAACTAGCGAGTGTTTTCATCGATTGAGGATATAGGCTAAACGAAAGTTTATCTCAAAAATGTATATTGCGGCTAGAAACCGTACATTTTTTTAGCCTTTTAGACGGGAAACGTCTTCATTTTGGTAGATCGTAGATGGTATTTTTTCCCTAATTAATTACATTTTCATTTCAACTATTCATTACTCTTTTCATTTAAATTTGTGGACCGAATTGCATTTTACTTGAATTGAAAAAAAAATCAAATGAAATATTAAAAAATAGATGTTTGTCCCGTTAAAGGCTTTAAGGGCTTGATGGCGTCAAGGGCGTATCCTTATGTTTTAAGCATCTGTAAGTTCCATCTGAAGTTGCCCATTTGAGCTTTTACACATGCGCACTACGTGATTCCTCTCAATTTTTCCTAACCAAAAAGCAAATAGTAAATTTGTGAAAACCGATATTTAGTGAACTGAAAAAAATATATTAAATGCGTCTCAGTTCCTAGTGACGACTTATATGAACATTTCTTAAAAATATTGCTTAATACGCCTTAAATTAATTAAAATGTCGGTGATCCTGAATCACGCTTTCGAAGTTTTTTGACTTGAACAATATATATACCGGGTCCGAAACAGTACTCGTGGGGAGTCCGTTCTATGCAGGGAAGCAGTGGGCGGAGCTGTTCCAAGTCCGTCATTCCATCAGCCATACTAATGGCCCCGAACCGTAACAGAACTGTATGGAAGCTTTGACTCCCTTTTGTTCCTTTTTTTAATTCTAGTAATGAAGAACGTTTTTGTATGTTTTCGGAAAATTATTTTTGTTATGTAAAAACTTTAGTGAAATTAATAAATCTTATTCTACTTAAGATTTTTACAAAACCATTTATACAGGTTACAACAAAGTTTATTGACGACACTTTAATAATAACTATCAATATTGACAAGTTAAAATCTGTTTAATCTAACATAATTTGTTTTTAATTTATACCAGAATAAATATTTTCTTTCTTTATTATAATTATAATTATCATTTTACTTAAATGTTATTTACTCTTTTTTGCAAGCAGTCTTCGCCTATAAATGCCTTTTTATATTATAATTGGTGTAAACTATGTAGGTGATCAAAAATAAATACATAAATCTATACTGACGACTTTATGTGCCCTCCGAAACAGAGAGTTGGTATGTAATTAAACCCCTAGCGGCCACCGATCCGAATCTCAACTGCGATCGCTATTGGCGAACTATGTAAATCTTGGATTCCAATCCGATTGTTACTTGTTACGTTTTATATTTATTTTAATATTTTTTATGCTTGTGAAATTTATGTTGATAATATTAATTACATTTCTAATGTCCTTTATTATATTGTATATCTAGTTTATTGTAATATCAATTTTGGGTCATTAAATAAACTTCTTTAAGTCTGACTCAGTAAAAAGCAGAAATATGTATATTACTTAGTAACCATATCTATGTGTGTAATATCTTCCAAGAGTTCTAATAGCAACTAGCGTCACCGTTAACGAAGATAAAATAATAGTAGGTAATATTCGTAATACTAGATTTAAATTGAATGATGAAGTTAAAATTATATGTTAATATCCATTTAGTATTTTTGTAATACCTATATATAAATAAAAAAAACGTGTCTTGCTAGTTATAAAAATAGTGAAATAGTATTACATTGTAATAAACAGAGTAATACTAAGTGACATCTACTGACATCTACTGTGATCTCTTCAAATTTTCAAAACAATACCTAACATACTTGGCTACCTCTACCTAGCTCCTCTCTACGTTGAGTAACAACACTAATGTAGTGAAGTTAAAGGCATATTGTTTTATTTTAGAAAACATAGATGGCAGCACTATGGACGAGTCTACAGATACTAGTGATGTACAAATATTTTTAACTTACAAGGGGGGTGCGAAGGATGTAGATTTCACGAACTTTTTTTTTGTCGCCAATCTGCAATTTGACTTAAATTTGTATAGATTTGGCGACCTTTTTTTTCGTCGTCTAATTCAATATTAGCATAAGATACGCACAATTTTAAAGTATACGAATTCTTCATCACACAATCACATCACTAAAAGACGCGTAATTATTTGATAGTAAAATGGATTAGCAATATGGATAATATATTAGGAATTAACTACTAATATTCACAATATAAAAAAATGTAATAACTGTATTTTATTATTTACTTTTACTCCGGATTTAACCTTACGAAACTTATCTGTATATTTAATAACATAGTGATATTTTTTAAAATAATTAGATCGTTACTAAAAGATAAGTTTTTATCTAAGTCTTATATAAATTATAATATATCTGTTTATAGCGATAATAATATCTTTGATGTTTATTACAAATTAATTTCTTTCTATTTGTTGTGATAATTCATAAATAGTTTCAAAAGAATGTAAAATTAATAAACATTTGCTTGGTCTTAAGTTGAAATATAATTTATTATTCATTTGGGTAGTATTATTTACTTTCTGAATGGAATATAGAGTAATAGAGTGTATCGTTATAGACAGAATAGGTAACTTAAGCTGTAAACTAAATGCTATTTGTGTAACTCGTATGTAGTTTCTCAGTATGCTTGCTTATATCTATATTCAGACCATCTCTTGGGAATGAGGAATAATATACAATCTATAGTAGATTTAATAACGGTAACAGTCTAGCGTATCTTGCCCAACAGGCCTCTTCTTTAGTAACTGTAAGGCAAGATTCTGAAGCTAACTTTTAATACAATGTAAAACAAAATATTGTTCTTAAAATATTTCAAAAATATATATAAAGTAACAAAGAAGACAAACCCGCTGAGTCTCTTGCCGGATCTTCTCAGTTGAGGTCATGTTCAGATCGGTAGTATAAGAAAAAAGAAAAATGTGTGTGTGAAAAAAAACTGGCAATTTGTGAGTGCCCCCGTAGGCCTATCGAAAATAAGGACATTTCGTTTTGATTTCAATCGTTTGATTAATAGGAATCAAAATGTTTATGTTTTGTCAAGCAATTGTTATTTTGTGAGTGATAATTAAGTTTCAAGCTGTTTATTAAACTTTGCCATGGACGTGTCGTATAAGGTCTGAACTACTTCCTTGACTTTCCGGAGCGTTATGACCAGACATATCTTTTTGGCATATTTTTACGGAGAGTACCACCTCTCCGGAAAAATATGAATAAACAGTCATTCAACGCCGGCGATGCATTGGCGACTTCTCTGGTGGTGCAAATTTTCATATGCTACGGGGACTACTTTCTTTTAAGTAACCCTTTTATTTTATCGTTTCGTTTAAGTGTAAAGAAAATATGTATCTACGGTATTGCTCAGTGATTTTGATAAAACGAGAAAAAATCTTAGCACTCGAAGCCTTACAATTCCATTTAATGTCTTCCCCAACGCTACTTATGTCCCAAAGGTCTTGAACCTGACACGGATGTAAGACCTTTGTAAGGGGGAAACCTTCAAAAGGTACCCGACGCCGTGGGAGCGACGCAGGGTTATGTGGGATTTTTATTGCACTAAAACCCTCCCGGTGGCCGTCCTCGGCGTCAAGAAGGACTCCGGGACCTCCAAAGGACTGCAGCCGGAAACCTCTGAGCGCGTTGCCCCATCGGGCTCCTCTCAGAATGTTAAAGATTTCGGGAAATGTATTGGAGTGTTCGAAATGTTAGCAGACAGATATGTGTTGTTCTTATCCTGGGCTCAGAACCTTACCAATATAGACTAGTGCCGATACCTATAAATAAATTGAAAAGTAAAAAAAACATTGCAGGATGAATCCCATTGGAAAATTGCAATAAACCATTTTTAATCCTCACCTTTCACTTGCCGACATCGGATCGCCCGTAATTTATTTTTCCTTTATTTTTTGTCACATTCTCTTCCATTCCAATGGAATTCATTACTATTATTACAAAATTCTCAATGATGGGGAAATTGTTGGGAAGAAAACACCTCAATGTTAAACAAAATCGTGATTTAGTAACATATAGGAATGAGTGGCGCCAAATTCTTTCAATTCTTCCAAATCAAAGGACAATGGAGAGTCAATTTTAGGTATCATGGAATTCATGGTATTACCTGATCCGCTTTCAGTAGACTCTCACGCAAACATGAAAATCAGAAGTTTTCCGGAAAATGCTTACCTATACAAATAATTGAATTTTACCTATTGTTCTCAGAAATATCACAAGTAAAATTTAAGAGACGACTAAAAGGGGCTTCCGGGGTTGCGGACGGCTAGAGTAGAAGCCAGAACCGTTTCATCAGGCGACTCCGAGAAGGACGATGGTATCGCATACCGTCGTAAAGACTAGACCGAGCGGTGGGCCCAGCCGCCCATTCGGGTGGAGCCCGATGGGTAACGCGCTCAGGGGATTCCGTTTGCATTCCTTTAGAGAGCCGGAGTCCTCTTTGTAGCGCTGAGGACGGCCACCGCTGGGGTTTTAGTTTAGTAAAGGTCCCACATAACCCTGCGTAGCTCTCACGGCGTCCGTTACCTTTTGAAGGTTTCCCCCTTGAGAACAAAAAAAGGGGCAGCCTGTGTCCATCAGTGTACTTTAGAGATTGTTTAATTTATGGATGTATATAGCGAGATATTAAACTCGTATTTTGAGGTAGTCTGCTGTATATATAAGCGGCTTATCTTGTGCCAAAGCGCTTCGTCCGGGTATAATGTCCTGTTTATTGCACGGGCCTATCTATTGTACTCTTTGTGGTCATTATTAATATGTTACGTATATAGTTAATTAAAAATACTTACATATACGCATAGTCAGCGCAATGCAATTAAATATACGTATAGTCAGGTTATATAAAATAATGTTTACAATTTACCTGATGCACTGGTAAACACTTAGCGGTCTTCAGCGACATCGTTTTGATCAGAATATTCATAAAGTGATGTGAAAATCTTATTTTTACCTTATAACAAGGTTTTTTAGGAGTCAGGGTTATTTGCCCACTCATCCCTCCATCTTGACGTGTTAGAAAAATCCAATGAAAGAAAAAGAAAGGAACGAGAAAGAGAAAATGTACCTCTTAATTTAGTAACTGAGACAGTTTCCATAGCTAAGAAAGAGTTCAAAATTACAAGGACTTCTCCCGGGTCCATCTCATTTGTATTAAGTACAATTTACACAACTTAGATATCACGTGAAACATAATTCTATCACATACTTTATGTTTCGTACACTAGAGCTATTTTTAATTTGGTTACAAATCTTAAATTGAACCATACATAAAAAAAGTAATTTCGTATAAATTCTGACCAGAGATGCCATTAGAAAAGTATGGATACTACACAGTATGTATCTACCGCGTCATTTCTGACGATGAACCAGATAATAAGGTGCCGCCTAATAGGTACTTTTTTATTTAAGGCTTTATTTATTTAATTCGGCTGAAATTAAATAAAACCGGCTAAGTGCGAGTCCACTTGGGCTCGACGGGTTCTGTATCCATCTATAAAATACAACAAACAATCATGCTTGTTGTATAGGAGCCTCTTAAATATTCATGTTAGTGTGTTTTTAGTATTAGTTGTTATACCGACAACTGAAATACATCTGTGAAAATTTCAAGAGTCTACTACGACAGATAGAAAGACGGATAGACGGACGGTGGGGTTTTATAATAGGGTTCCGTTCTTACACATTTGTACAAAATCGACATACACTGTGTGTTGCATGTGTACGAAATTATTAACCCATGTACATAAGTATAGTAGTGTAGTGGCACACAAAAAATAATTGTGTGTTTTTGCGGCGTGCTGACAATGCTTGGGCAATAGTGTCGATCACTAATAACTCCATTCTCTCTCTTCTCTTGGACATCATTGCTGTTAGTCCGATAGTACCTACATCAATAAGAAGCAAAATCTTCTTGCAAAGTAACTTATTATCTGGTGCGATATTAGGCAAGTACACTACGTCCCTGTAGTTCCGGGATCAGAATAGGGCTACAGCATCCCCTGCCTGTCGTAAGAGGCGACTAAAAGGGGCTTCCGGGGTTGCAGGCGGCTAGAGTGGGAGCTCGAACCGTTCGGTCAGGTGATCCCGGGAAGAACGGTGGTATATGTGGTCGCATACCGTCGTAAAGACTAGAGGAAGCGGTGGGCCCAGCCACCCATATGGGAGGAGCCCGATGGGGCAACGCGCTCAGAGGATTCCGGTTGCGGTCGGACCGAGTACCCGGAGTCCTCTCTATAGCGCCGAGGACGGCCACCGGGGGGGTTTTAGTGCGGTAAAAATCCCACATAACCCTGCGTCGCTCCCACGGCGTCGGGTACCTTTTGAAGGTTTCGCCCTCGAGAACAAAAAAAAAGCAAGTACACTAATCCAATAGAAGATTTCCTTCTATTAGGTTGAAGTAGCAAACTAGCAAGCAGTTCCTCTGATGGTAAGTGTTCTCTGCCGCCCAGGGACATCTGTAAGAAACTTCATATACAAGAAGGTTTCTATCTGAAATTCTGAATCACAGATGCATTGCTGCTCCCGAGGACCAAGATGTTCGCCTCATATTAAAGTGTGTTTAAAAAGTTTTAATAAACATATCTATAATAATACTAAGATAATCTTGCGGCTTCGACTGCTATAGTTATACTAACGAGTAGCATATGTGTTAATCTAGGATAAAAACTATGTGTGCGCCAAATTGCAGAGAAATCCGACCAGTGTTAACAAATACACAAACTCACAAACATTCGCATTTATAATATTAATACGATACGATATAAGAAAATAATATGTTTGATGAATAATGTTGTCTTCAAACGTAAAGTATTTTATTGCGATAGATCCCCAAAGAGGTTGCATTTCTCTTTACGTTAAATGGCAGAAAAGGTAAGAGGTTACTCTTCAAAACGATACGAAGTTAGGACACTGCTCTTAAAGGACAGGCACTTCAGTTTCCACCGGAATAAGAAAAGTTTTGCCTTTTTGCCCTTAATATGGGTTAGGGGGGTAATTGAAATTTTGTTCATCGAACGAACACTTAACATCGCTGTTGATATGATTTTAGTTATTAACGATTTTCTTAACTGATCAAAATATTACTTGAGTCTTCGTAAAATGTATTGTCAGAAATGTAACAGTTGTAGCACTTAGTATTAAAAGCCATTTTCAAGTTGTTAAAACACGAAAATGAATTTCCAAAACCTCATTTAGCTAGCTTCAGCGCTCAATTATGAAGATGCTTTGGAAAAAATAACAGAAGATATACGTCTACTCAGGCTTATAGGTCTATCTATTAAATTATATACATATAAGAGACGCTGGGAAATAAAAAAAATATAATAAAGAGTAAATACAAGTAAGTATATACTTTACTAAATCAAGGAAGTATGCATCAAAATGTTTAAACTCAGATATTCCCGACGAATCTAATTCTGCTGGTGATCTTGCATACAACATACAGTAAAAGCATAATTCCTATATTCCTACTCAATCGCTCTCTCGCTCTCGGTCTCTTGTAAAAAAAGATGCACACAAGCCAGCGCTATAATTAGGCACATAAATTACACATTTTAGGAGTTGGAAGAGCCAGTGTACCATAAGTACCACCGCCACACGTATTACTTCCAACGAAACGTAATAATTGTTGAGATTCGTTGGAATGTTATGGCTGCCAGTTTACTTATACATAAGGCGATTATTTAAGTCCTCAGAAGTTGCAACGCATTTGTGATCGACGTCAGATAGAACCCATGTTCTAATTGAAGTTGCTTACAGAAGTCGACGGCTGGCGGTGACCATTTACCATCAAGTGGACTGCATGATCCTTTGCTACTTTCACGTCCTTGGATGTCCAGTTCACTAGAGAATGGAGATTTTGATATTTCTATTGGCTATGGAGATAGCCAATAGAAATAACAGGTATATTTGAAAAGTTGTATAAAAGTATGCGACCAGGGAGCAACCATCGCCACACCTATTTCGGGCGTAAAGCTGTTCTTGTGTTTCTGTGAAATGGCGTAGTCGCTAGTTCACTTTCATATGAGGAGACCACCTAAGTTCTCGTGAGTAGCAACGCGCCTGTGAATAAGTTCAGATAGTAACTACTGAGATGTCAAGAATCTCCATAGCCAATAAAATTATTATATTTGAAAGGCAGTAGAATGAGTATGCGACCGGGGAGCTACCATCCCCACACCTGTTTGGTACGTAAAGCTGTTATTGTGTTTCTGTGAAATGTTGTAGTCGCTAGTTTACTTTCATATGAGGAGACCACATAACTTCTCGTGAATAGCAACTTTACCTGTAAATAAGTTCAGATAGTAGCCACTAAGATGTCTAGGAGCGTCAGTGACCACTTACCATCAAGTGGACTGCATGCTTGTTAGCTACATCCGCCTTATAAAAAGAAGGAAACAAACCTCAACACTCGACGGTCGCTGATTGTGAGATGGAAACAAGTTTTGCCTAGGATCAGAAGCAGGACTGTCAAGGATGTACATTTTAGTAGACTAGATAGGCAGGCGGGCTGGATTTCTGACTTGTGATTGATGTTAAAAGAGAACAAAAACGGTAAAAAAACGGTGGTAAAACCAGTGTAGTTTGACTAGGGAGGTGCCACCGCCACACTTATTTCTAGCGTGAAGCAGTTTTGCGTTTCGGTGGAAGGGTCTGAGAGAAGCAAGGTATCTGTGACAAACCTCAGATAAAACCGTAGAGCCTGTTCTAAATGAAGTTGCTTACTCATGGCCATTGGCGGCAGTACTCACTTACCTGATGAGATGGGACTGCATGCTCGTTTACTAATGCTCAATATAAAATGAATCCAATTAAAAAAAAAAGCAATTTATAATTGAAATAAAATAATTATAAAATGTTACCATTCCTTTGTAAAGCGACAACCAGAATAATACACTGTAAATAAAAAATATCATAAAAGAAACCATAGGAACGCCACGTTAGCTTGAAACAGCACATTTATTCCTTGATAGGTCACAATTGAAATTAATGTCGTCACATTTGTATTGATGCTTCGAGTAGTCACAATTTTTTGATGTACATTTTTATCCCATAATATTGATTGTACTTTATAAAACTAAATTACAATATCGGATATTTTTGCTGCGTTGGTATAGACAGATATTTCCGAAATCATGCTTAAGGATACTTTTGCTAACCTATCCATACCAATTTTATGCTTCATACAGAAAATGGGTTCTATTTGAAGTCCACCACAGATGCGTTGCTACTCCCGAGGACTATGATGGTCACCTCATGTGAAAGAGTGCCGGCAACCACACCCTTCCTTTCCTTTTCAAGAAATGCCTCACGCTAGAAATAGGCGTGGCGGTGGTACTGCCCTGGTGAACTACACTTGTTCTACCACCTTAAAAATGTTCATTGCCCTTTCATTTCTACAATTACCATTTTTATGCATTTGTTTATTTGTTTATTGACAAAATCCACAGTTCTTAAAATTACAGAGATACATTTCTGGTATAGTTATACTTAGAGGTAATTACGATTAACGTTTTGTAATTGGTACAGGTAAATTCAACCGTCGCAGATACTAACACGATCTGTGTAATAGGACATAATTAATATAATTTAGCTTCCATGATTTACTATTGGCTACAGTATTTCGGTCACAATGGCCAACAATTCCCCTGTACATAACAAGATGATTGCAGATTGATATGCATCGAAATATGATTATGCAGGAAATTGCATTTGGATTGCTATTACGTGTGTGGACCAATTCTAGACCATGCACCTGATTTAAATATCATTAGGAACCAATAGGAATTGGTATTTGAGGCATAAGCTAGATCTAAAGGTGGTAGAACCATGGTTCGACCAGGGAAGTACCACCGCCACACCTATTTCTATTTTTTATCGTAAAGAAGTTTGCGTTTCGGTGGAAGGGTGTTGTTGCCGGCACACTTTCATTTGAAGCGAACAACTTAGTCCTCGGGAGCAGCAACGTATCTGTGATTGACTTCAGATTGAACCCTTCTGCTGTATGAAGTTATTTACAGATGTCCAAGGCGACAGTGATTATTAAACATCAGGTGAACTACATGCTCCTCGGTCAAACTACACTGGTTCTACCACCATAAAATACCTAAATAAAAAGTATAAATTTATTTTTTATTCATACTCTGATCTATATTGGTGGTATGAGGTTAATAACCATCCTGGTTTGTGTTAATTCAATACTAGTACTATACAAATACTACTACTACATAAATATTCATTATAAATCTATATCTATCATTCAGACATTTTGGCCTGGACTGGGATCGATCCCGCAACCTTTAGCGCTTTAGACCAATATGACCGTTCCACCTCGCAAATCGCACTGTTAATTAATACCTTTAGCCATGCATGTATGTGGTTAGCCATGCAAATAACTTGGTGAGAGTGAGTGAGTACTTTGTCATTATTCCCAATTGATTGATATGCACCGGTGATTTGATTAAGGAAGCGTTAAGTATTACATAACGCCATTTTTGGAAGACTTTAGGCTCCTCCTCTCTCCACTTTTGCTGCACTTCCCTCCCCCACCCAAAACATTGGCAGCAAGTATGACGGTGGCAGGACCAGTGTAGTTAGACCAGGGAAGTACCACCACCATAACTATTTTTAGCGTGAAGCATTTCTTGCATTTCAATGGAAGGGTTTCAAACTTTTTCATGAGGCGACCATCTTAGTCCTCGGGAGTAGCAACGCATCTTTGATTGACTTCAGATATACAGATGGAGTGGTGGGCCCGATAACGCACCTAAGAGGAGTCCGTTGTCCCTGTAGTTTCGGGATCAGAATAGGGCTACGGTATCCCCTGCCTGTCGTAAGAGGCGACTAAAAGGGGCTTCCAGGGTTGCAGGCGGCTAGAGTGGGAGCTCGAACCGTTCGGTCAGGCGATCCCGGGAAGGACGGCGGTATATGTGGTTTCATACCGTCGTAAAGACTAGACGGAGCGGTGGGCCCAGCCGCCCATCTGGGAGGAGCTCGATGGGGCAACGCGCTCAGAGGATTCCGGTTGCGGTCGGACCGAGTTCCCGGAGTCCTCTTTTTAGCGCCGAGGACGGCCACCGGGGGGTTTTAGTGCGGTAAAAATCCCACATAACGCGGCGTCGGATATCTTTTGAAGGTTTCCCCCTCGAAAACAAAAAAAAAAGGAGGAGTCCGTTGGGACAACGCGCTTAGAAGATCCCAGATTCTTCTTTGTAACGCCACGTAAAGCCTTATTGTGGTAAAAATCTCACGATCATCCCGAGGCTATCACCACTCTCCTCATTGAAAATCAGTAAGTGTAAGTAGTCCTTTAAATGTCGATGTTTTAGTAGATACCTGGGCTCTATGTGTGAATAGCGTGATTGAGTTTAATTAATTAGTAGAATTAATTAGTAACATTCTAGTATATGGCAAGGGATGACCGACAAATAAAACAATTTACACTTTAATTCCACACTTTATTATCTACTAAGAAAAAAATTGTCTGTTCTAATAACAATAGGTACCTTCGACTCTGAGATACTCGGATCAGTTTAAAAGTAACACACATTTCTAACTACGAATAATAATATAATAAAATAATTATATAAAGTCTTACATCCTTGGTACGACTAAGGCTTTGAAGGGGGCAGCGGAAGGCGTGGCCCCGTCGATGTGGTCCAAAGAAGGCAATGGCTCCCCAGGGGCTGGTAGGAACGAAAATCTTTGCAGCATATTTGTGGTGAATACAAAAATGTTGCATTTTGCCAATATGTCACCCATGCACCTGTGTTTAGCCAGACCGAAGGGGAAGTAATGATCTGGAAGACACACCTTCCCGTCTTCAGACAGGAACCTTTCCGGCTTGAAAGCGTAGGGCTCCGGGTAAAGTTTCTCATCCATCAAGATGTTGGTGAAATTACTGACCACCATTGTGTCCTGAAATCAAAAGATATGTAGTTCGAAATTTTAACTGATAAATATGAATATTTGCAAAATGTTATTATTTTTATTTATATAATAATGAAGTAGCAACCGAGCATACAGTCCTCCTGATGGTAAGTGGTCACTGCCGCCCGTGGACGTCTGTAATACACTTCATACAGAACATGATTCCATCTGAAGTCAATGACAGATGCGTTGCTACTCCTGAGGACTATGATGGTCGCCTCATGTGTAAGTGTGCCGGCAACCACCTTCCATCGAAACACAAGAAATGCTTCACACTAGTAGTAGGTGTGGCGGTGGTGCTTCCCCGGTCGAACTACACTGGCTCTACCACCTTCAAAAACAAAGAACAATACCCCTGATGACAAAGTTGGAACGTTCGGATAAGCATGTCTCTCACACATTGGGACTAGAACCCAGCATCGTTTAACATTTCTATTATTAGAAAGAAATAGGTATGACGGTAATGCTTCCGGCCTCGAATCATGAACAAGTTTCACTAAATTTCGCTACAATTTGCAACTATTTCAATGTATCATAAGATCAATAACATATGTTTGTCTTAACGCTCATGGCAAAAGCTTGAAGTGAATGTTCTGTGGCTCTCAGGCGATCAGGCGAAATGTTATTTTTCGTCTCATTAATTTTCTGCAACACATACTAGAGCAATGATAAACAATAAAAATTCGATGCACTTATTAGTAATTAATTATTATTTATCACTGGCTTACGGTGAAAACAACAACACAAAAAAAACAAACGGAGAACTTTAAAACAACGTGGTTAAAGATGTGTGAAGTCTAGTCAAATCGCACTTAGCTAAGGCGATGGCATGGTCTTTTTTTTTTGTTTTCGAGGGGAAAACCTTCAAAAGGTACCCGACGCCGTGGGAGCGACGCAGGGTTATGTGGGATTTTTACCGCACTAAAACACCCCCGGTGGCCGTCCTCGGCGCTGAAAAGGAGGACTCCGGGATCTCGAAACGACTTCAACCGGAATCCTCCGAGCGCGTTGCCCCATCGGGATCCTCCCAGATGGGCGGCTGGGCCCACCGCTCCGTCTAGTCTTTACGACGGTATGCGACCACACATACCGCCGTCCTTCCTGGGATTGCCTGACCGAACGGTTCGAGCTCCCACTCTAGCCGTCTGCAACCCCGGAAGCCCCTTTTAGTCGCCTCTTACGAAAGGTAGGGGATGCCGTAGCCCTATTCTGATCCCGAAACTACAGGGCGTGATGGCATGGTCTACCGCGTTGGCTGAGTGGTCTGTATGGCGTAAAACACTCTAATTTTCGTCACTCTCTAAGAGAAGATCTCTGTCCAGCACTATAATGCGTAGACGACGATATAAATATGTGACACATGCGTAAACATGAGTTTCAAATTAATGTTCATAAGCGGCAGTAACCAACACAGTAATAATTAACTGTGGTATTACCTACTGGAATTCCATAAAAAAGCTTATTAATACCTTTGGTATATTGTAGCCAGCAAGTGTCGTGTCCCTGACAGCACGATGCGGAACGCCGAACGTCCTTCCCATAAAATGACGGATGCTCTCATGCACCACTGCTTCATTATAGGGCATGCTAAAATAATAAAGCGTATTATTATCTCAAATGCATAATAATTGACATAGAATAATATACCAATGCAAATATAACGCCAAATAGCTATCACTTTAGTAATTGCTGAAATTATTTGTGATTTTTTTATTATTACAACTAGACATTGATAATAGTTCCATAATCTTTCTATAGTATTCTTTCTTAAAACAAATACTTATATTATATATATCGTTGGTTTACATGAATAATAAAACAATACAACGGACATTTACCAGCTAGATAAAATTAAACGATGTTTTTATTCCTACCTTTTTAATTAGTTGAATTAGTTTAGAATTATAAAAGATACAAGGTAATTAAAACTACACCAAAGTAGTTAATGAACTTATAATTTTGATGCACCAATTTTTTTATTCTAAAATAAAATAATGTAAGAATAACACTTTTTTTTAAATTTTTAACTTAACTATTTTTAAACTCAAAATTGATTAATCTTGTTCTATACAGTTATTCTATATCAGATTAATAGGTGTTGTACATGTTATACAGTACATTTGTTAAAGTCAGAATATGATATACGCGTTTTCCAATTAGTGTAGCGCATCCATCATGATCAGTCTGTTATTCATACAGCAAATAAAAAGAACACTACCTTCCATTATGGTATTCTATTTGACAGTTTGTTTTACTGATGTCCCATTTGAATAAGTGATCAAAATCGATTACTTCATTAATTGTCAATATACATCATTCTCGTTATTAAAACTGTATTCATTTGTATGTACTTATCTTTTCTCTTTTACGTTTAAATATACTAATCGTAATATTGATCAGAACAGACGATTATAAATAAATAATATTATAAATAAATGTTAACAAATTTTCCTAAATAATTACCTATTACATAGTTTATTTTAAGTAACCGAGTTGTTGGGAGTATATTAAATTTAAGTAAGTATCCGATTTACTACTTCATTTAACTTTAATGATTTTATCATACGTAAATAAAATAGGTCATATACATACATAACATGATTTAAACGTAATATACTTACTTCGGACGATCATCCAGGCTTGGCATCCGGTCTTTACCGACTACTCTCTCGATTTCTTCCTGTGCTTTGCGTTGAACGTCCTGCTCCCTCACTAAGTAACTGAAGCCGAAGCTCATACTTTTGCCTGTAGTTTCAGTACCGGCCATAAACATGTCCATACACATAGCCACGAGTTGCTTCTCCGAGTAAGTGTTTATTTCTCCATGTTCCTTTAAAACTCTAATGTACACATCCATGAAATCCTTATCTTCGATATTTGGATCAAACCTCATTTTATGCTTACTGATCTCATCTCCAAGGAATTTCCAAATTCTTTTGTGAGTGCGTACAAAGTCTCTATAACCAGACAGAGTCGGAGCAAGGATACATAAGATAGGAAAATGGCTAAACGCGGTGCCGACCATGTCAACAGTCGCAAACAAATCGAAAAGAAGTGTTTGGAGGACAACCATTTGTGGATCGCTCGGATCGTATCGTATTCCGGCCATCATCGTCCATAAAGTATTAAGAATATACACGTTAAAAAAGTTATGCATTTGTATCACAGCACTATTATTGTTATTGCTTTCAATCATTTTTATTATATCGTTTATCATGTGTGCAGCTTCCGATTTAGCAGTTTCGCCCATACCCCGTCTACCAAAACCGAACTCTTTTAAATGTTTGATAAGGAATCTTCGTTGTTCCTTCCACAATTCCCCGTCGGTCAAAAGAAGTCCCCGTCTTAATCCCCAAGTTCTAGTTTTGTAAAATATACCTTTCGGTCTCCCGTCGATATCCTCATTATGGAGCATTTCTTTATTCGCATCAAGAGAATTCACCATAACCATTCGGTCTTTCCCAATTTTCAGACCGATTGCGGCTCCATCTCCGCAATACTTTTTGGTCAACTCATAAACAGCCTTATACAAATAGCCAGTTTTCTCTCGAAGTTTTTTGATTTCACTTGCACTGCCTAAAATAGGTAGCCATACTGGACCGGGTGGGAAATTCTTAGGTTTTCTAGTATCGAGATAAAGAAGTATCCCAATGACAAATACCAGAGCGATGACTGCAAGCCACATCTGAAACAATACAAATATGTTAATAACTTAATATGTGCAATATTTACAATTGAAGGAGTTTTTTACTGTTAAGTAATGACAGTTACCTATTTTAAGCCTTATACCCTTTTATATGCTCGTACAGTCACACATACACACACACAGAGACACATACAAACGCACACCCACCCACCGACACACTAACACACACACACACACTCGGATCTCATGTCCCAGATGAAACCTCAGCGGCTGGCGACTCTCCTACCCCGCCTAACACCTCAGGGATTAATGGAGCGGCTGAAAAACAGCGCTACTCGAATCACCGATTCCAAGTTAGCAAGGCTGAGTCGATTCCTTTTGCCATGTCAATTCTATATATATAAATGTATTATTTTTTTGTATTATTTCAACAGTTTTTGGCAATAAACGTTTATTATTATTATTATTATTATTATACTTGTTTTGAAAATTGTGTTGGTTAATAGACTCAATTACGCGGGCATTACACCAAACGTTAATTGAGAGAAAAAAGAAAGAATTAAGTACCAATAGAGAGGAATTTTCTAACAATTCTACATGTATTTAAGATGACTGCTTTTTGGATGGTAAGAAAAGTAAGTGGATGAATCTGTAAAAGTTTTAAACTGGAGTGAAGATTTTTAGGAATAATCCCAGTGGAAGAAATAACAATAGGGATAGTTTTAACTGTATCGACTCTCCACTGTGTTTTGAGTTCAATAGTGAGATCAGAGTATTTGGTAAGTTTATTGGTGTAGGTGGATTGTAAATTGTTTGTGTTGGGAATTGCTATATCAATAAGGTAGACGGTTTTATTTTCCTTATCATGTAGAGTTATATCGGGCCTATTGTAGTGTACTGTTTTATCTGTAATTATTGTTCTATCCCAATACAATTTAAACTTTGGAGATTCTAAGATTATTGCGGGAGAATATTTATAATAACTAGTTTTTTCTGCGATTAATTTATATTTTAACGCTAAGTATTGGTGTACTATAGCAGCAACTTGGTCGTGTCTATGTATTATTAATAATAATTGCCACATACAATCTAAAATAGATATTTGCTGATTTAGATAGTAAAAACCTAAATAGTGTTAAGTAGTATATTATACTATTTAATTCAAATTAATAGATATACATGACAAATTATGCTAAATAACTTTCTCAGACAGACGTGTCAGACATTTTTTTTCCTAATACATAAAATTTAAGTAGCAAACGAGCGTCAGCCTGATAGTAAATAGCCACTGCCACCCATTGTCATCAGTATCATCTCATCAATCCGAGATAAGATTAAAATCTTAAATAAGGTCAGTTACAAATGTATTGCATGAGGACTAAGTTGGAATGCTTCGAATAAGTATGTCTATTAGTATCACTACATAGTATAAAACAAAGTCGCTTCTCGCTGTCTGTCCCTTTGTATGCTTAGATCTTTAAAACTACGCTACGGATTTTAATGCAGTTTTTTTAATAGATATAGTGATTCAAGAGGAAGGTTTTTATGTATAATATAGTGGAGAAACACTGATAGTTTTAGATTTTTTACTTTTAGGCGGAACGAAGTTCGCCGGGTCAACTCGCATATATATAAGGGTGTTACCACACCCTTCGGGCCATAATAAAAACACTGCTGTTTTAACACCGCTATTAGTAGCTAAAGTATCTGGTGTAGTGCCTTCAGAGTCGAACTAATGGAATGTCTATCAACTTTTTTCAAGTGCAGTAATTCTGTAGAGCTAAAATTATCACTAACAATTCTTTGTATTTCGTAACAGCCGGTTTGTTCTTGGAATACTTTCGTCTGGAGACCACTAAGCGTGTCGTGCTGAAAATACATAAGATTCAGTGAGCCTAAACGATCAACTAACGGGTCTGACCATACTCGTATGTTCATTCTACTTCAACATGCGATTACTGAAGTAGGTCAGACTTACGATGGAATTGTTGTTCCAAAATTGTAGGATAATGTACTACATAAGTACGAACGAGTTGCAATAGAAACTAAATAAGTCAAGATATAATTCCTATTACATTTATAGTTCAATAAGAATAATTTCTATTATAATACTATAAAATTCAACTTCAAAATAAAGCGAGACTTTAAAACTTGAATCTCAAATCTAGATCAATAGACCATCTTAATGTATTGATTATTTCATTTATACTGCTTTCCCCGTCTCTGTTTGGTTCGAAATCACAAACCGCGACGCGATGATGAATACAATCATTACACGGAAAGTAAATAAAAATATTAATATTCGACTATTACTGTGGCCTAATTGCGGAAACGTCACAGTTCAGTTACGCGGTCAGCAGCGCGTACTTCTGCATTGAACTGGTTGAATTTAACTGTGGAATTCACAACACGACCGCATAAACTATACTAATCGTTCAAATTGATGCACTACTTCAGATTGTTTTTGTGACCAATATAGGGTAGACTGGGTACGATTGACATATTTTAGCGTTTATTATGTATGGCATCTTGATTAGTTAATCTAGCGATGACATAAATGTAGTAAATGAAAGACTGTTTACGTATTTACTAATGGGTAATGGTATTAGAGATCAATGTATTATATTTTATGTATAAAATGAAATTGCAAATAAAATAATATTAAAATATATATTTTTTTGTAAGATTTTATTTCAACGAACTAAAAAGGTAAAAAAAATATTTTGTAGTGGTCAGACCCATCATTTTGTCGCATCATACAATTTTATATCATATAAAATTTTGTCGAGAGAATAGCTCAGGATACCACAGACATAGATCTGAGCAAAATGTAGTGTGGACAGCATCTCGCCTCAAGCTTTATATTGGGTGGATTGTACTAAAATCTGTAATCTTCCATTTTTAATGGGGACTATCTATACTGTATTTTATAAACTAAACCTTTTCATTAATACCCATATTGGGTAGGTTAAACAAAAATACCTATGTAATAATCCATTTTATTAAGCGGCCATCTTGGATTTGAATATTTTTGTTCTTTATGTGTTCAACAAAGACAAAAATCATTCACAAATGACAATACCCAAAAAAATGTTAAAATTGTAAAATATCCGTTTTTTCTATGCTACAGTGTGTCTACAACGAAAATCTTACTGAATCGTTTTTTTATCGCACTTTTAGACAGAAAATATCAAAATTCGTGAAAAGTTAAAGCATTTGACGGTACTTCGACAAAACATTTAAACTTATTCCAATAAAATTCATCTACTCTAAAAAAAATTCACACAATTCAGAGATTATCTTTTTTAACTTAAGTAAAACCACGTGTCACTGTCACATATTAAATATTTATAACAAAATCGAAATCCAATTTCACGTATGATACAGAAACAGGCGAAAATTTAACATCAGAAATAATGCCGTCGAAATTAAATAATTACGTTCGCACGTTAACTTTAATCATTGGTAATTTTATGGGAAACATTATTTACTCGTACAAAAGCTACTTAAAAACTGACAATTGCATTTTGACACTCGTAAATTAACAACGGATAGACACTAGGGGCCGATAAATTCATGTATTTAAAGCTGAATTTATTCCGCATTACAAGTGTACGGTCAGTTTGATAGCACTCTGGACGGCTTCAATTTAATTTAAATTTAGAGGATATAATTTTAATATTGTAACTAGCGGTTATAACTACATTTTGCTACATTTAATAGTCGAACTACGTTGGTACTACCAGCTTCTAGAACCAGCGTAGTTCAATCCGGGAGATACCACCGCATTAAGCACCGCATTAAGCAGTTCTCGGGTTACGGTGGAAGGGTGTTGTTACCGGATTGATTTCTTATGAAGCGCCTTAGTCTTTGGCAGAAGCAATACATCCATGTTTAGCTTCTGATAGAATCCCGATCATACATAAAGATGTCCATAGGCGCTTGTGGTAGTGTGGTTGCATGCTCGTTTACTACTCCAATGAGATGAAAAATGAATTAGTAGTAGGTGTTACTTATACCCATTGTTTTAAAATACTACTTTTGAGAGAAATAGTATTTCCGATAAAAATACTATAGGTGCTGTATTCTAATTTGGATTGATAAGGAAGATTTTTCAGAGCCGTTCTGACTTAGTTCTTAGGTAGCCACGCATTTTCGATCCATCCTAGTAAGATTCTCATCTTGTCTTGGGTTAATCTCGGATTTACATCAGATGAACTAATTATTCGTTTTCTACTTCTATAATTGAAAAATACATATCGTAACGTATCGGCTGTGTTTTCAACTTATAATGACAGCATTACCAAACAACGTCAGTAGACGTCAGAATTCGTTTTTGTCACGTTCGTGTAGTAAGAGATAGTACTAGTGATTTTTGTCACCGTGACTGTTGCGTCACTGTCACCATGTACGTGGTAGCCGTGCTCCGCGGACAAAAAGTCACCTAATGTCAAATGCGCGAACCTGCATTAAGGGTAATGTACATATATGGTGACGCAACAGTCACGGTGACAGAATCACCAAAACGCGCAATCTCTAACACGAACGTAACAAAAACGAATACACTATCGAGCGCAATCATTCGATGAAACCAGATATATTCTATAAAGTTTAATGGGAATAGAACTCGCATTAAAACTTAGCATCAGATGCTAAAGTATGCTTCGATAACAGTGGAGCATCGCATTTCTATGAATAGTATTACTAAAATGCATGCCTGTATCACACTACTTTCCAACGCCTGGCTTTATCCGTAACTTGTTACGAATTTGACTGTGTTATGTATACATCTATGATGTATATATGCTTCTTTAAGTCCACTGCTAGACAAAGGCCTCCCCTGACGGGGTTTTTACAAATAGTTACTTGGATTTTGTCCCTAAGTTGCTTCCTAAGATATTCATGTACGCCAGACGAACGCCATACATCGACATCTATTGGTTAACCGAATAATTTTAATCCAAATTTCAGAGATTTTAAAAAATAGTCACTGAAGAGTACACCTATATATCGCCTAGCTCTGTCATGAGCGTCCCTGTAGTTCCGGGATCAGAATAGGGCTACGGCATCCCCTGTCTGTCGTAAGAGGCGACTAAAAGGGGCTTCCGGGATTGCAGGCGGCTAGAGTGGGAGCTCGAATGTTTCGGTCAGGCGATCTCGAGAAGGACGGCGGTATACATGTGGTCGCATACCGTCGTAAAGACTAGACGGGGCGGTGGGCCCAGCCACCCATCTGAAGGTTTCCCCCTCGAGACCAAAAAAAAAAAGCTCTGTCATGAGACCTTCTATAACATACTAAAAGTATTGTACTCGTCCGATCAAATAGTATGAGCCCCAACCTCCAAAGTCTGGTACCCTTTGAGGAATTCGACCGATTTGATTCGAATCTGGCATCATTATCCGAACAGATACAAGATACTAAATTATCGTATTGTACTTTAATATATGTTTACAAAGTTTCATTTCGTTCGACAATTAGAAGTAGGTTAGTATTGAATTCAAAGATTTGATTAAATTATTGCTGGTTTTAACTGTGTTTGTGAAACGAACTATTAAAAAAATATAAGGTTATTGATTTTTTTTTTTTAACACTTATGCACTGATGTCTTTTTGGTTAAAGTTAGTAAGGTAAATACATTCATATGAGACATTACTTCTAAATCCTTAGAAGTAGAAACAGATCTGCGGCAGACTTGTAGTAGAATTCAAATCGACAACTGGTGAGCAGTTGTCGTTTTTCTTCGTTTGAAATCTAAACTATTAATTGCGAATGCTGCCTAATGATCATTGTACTGGTCTGCGGTATAGAATATTTCCGAATATGATTCCAGCTCGATAGACATATGACAGATTAAGTTGAATTTCAGTTTTGAATCGAAATATTTGTTCTTGCCGACCATGATAGGATTTTTTTAGTACTGAAAGCATCCTGTTATTAGGCCTAAATTAATTTGAATTTAATCAAATTTATTTGAGGCAAAATAAGAAAAATGAACTGACTGAAAAATTACTACAACAACTACAATTTAGAATTCGAGTTTACTTAACCAAAGTCCTGAAGATATATATGTGTAATAAAAGAGTCAGGTGTTAGTATAAAGTTAGGTCTATTCAGTCTGAATAGAAACCACGCTTAGCTTATACCCAAGAGAGTTACCTCACTGAAAGTGGTTTAATATCATGAGTTGGAAGTTCGAAACTTCTGATGACTGAGGTTCACTCATTATATTATTCAAGCCGAGGTAAGACCTAAAGACATTATAACATAATAGTAATCATTATTAATGTCTGTCATCGTAATTAACCCGTTATTATCTCATTAATGGGCATGGTTCTCCGTATGTCATACCTGTTGGGGGTACAACCTATTATTGTCCCACTGCTGGGCACATTCTTCTCTCATAGCGAGAGAGTTTTAGGCCATAGTCCACCGCGCTGGCTAAGTGCGAATTGGTGGACTCCGTTGCCATAGTGGAAATTGGTAGACTTCACACACCATTGATATCATTCCTTTAAGAACTTATTGTAAAGTGTAAGTTCTCTCACGATGTTTTCCTTTACCGTAAAGCAGTTTTAATGAACTTCTACTAGGCAAAATTTCAGAAAAATTAAAGGTGTGCCTGGGATTTGTACCTTGGTCCCAATTAAGAGGGCGAGTTACAACCAATAGGCTACCACTGCTCAGTTAAATAAATAAAGCTACTTCCACCCCCAGCATAAGTTCCTAGATTGGAAATATAACGTTAAAAAATTAAACCAATAATTAATATTGTGGTTTTAATTGATCAAAAAACACAACATCCAACGATACAAAATTGACTCTTCATTTTGATAGACGTCTGTGCTCTACGTAGTACGTATTAGTGATGTAACAAACATTCGCATTTGCATTCGCGAATATTCGCATGTTTCTTGACATTTGCATTTGATCTATCCAAATTGAAATTGAACTGCAATTTGACAACCAAAAAAAGGTCACCAAAACTAGATCATACGGCCCCTACACCAAAAAAGTGAATAAGTGTGTGTGTACTTATGTACACGCTTAGAAGTTATACTTTGATGGCGTAACAAGAAAAATCTTTTTAAAAATTTATCTTTTGCCTCATTCTCACTCTCACTTTCACGTTCACTCTCACTCTCTCTCTCTCTCTCATTCTCATTCTCGTTCTCATTCTCATTTTCATATCAACATCATACTGTGACTTTTGTTTGACGAATCTTAAAATTTCACTCTTATCATTTTTTCATAATGCGCCTAAAGAAGTATACCTACAAAAACAACATTCGCATTCGAGAATGTCGAGAGATATTCGCATTCGCACTCACGAATGTTCAAATAAGATTCCTTACATCACTAGTACATATTCAAGTCCTAACGGTGCTGTACTCCTGTGTTCTGTGTCAAGCGCCTACACTTTCAAAGGGCCTTCCAATTTAGCTTTCAGGCATCACACGATTCATAATTTTGACAGCAGAGTTCCATTCAATTTGAGTATGGCGGCGTATAATCCTTTAATAGATGAACTGCATGTTCCATAGTTAATTAAAATTTTGTAATAAGTTATTTTTTGAAAAGTAATAGGTATATAACGCATATTGATGTAAAGAATTTTTGTAAATCCTGAAAAGCTATGTAGGTCGATACATGCATCATTTTAAAAGAAAGAGAAAATGAAAGTATATACTGATACACACAATTTATCTATTGCAGAAATGATCGAAGCTGCATGGTACAATTTGTATACCATAAGCATGAGGACTTTAGAAAAAATAAATAGAGTCATGCAACATGAATCTTTTGAAAAATGTTAATAAATTTAATTGATGCTGTGATATGGCTACATGGCTCTTTAATGCATTTTTCAAAATTATCGATGAGAGATGGTATCTTTGAAACAGTTGATGTTTTGTTAGGCAAATGTGATCAAACTGCCAGGATCTTTTGTGCATCTTCTTATATATAAAAATGAATGTCTGTCTGTACAACCTCTATAGAATCGTAAACTATTCATTTAATCATGTAATGATCTTTAGCAAAGTTGTTATTCATAAGCTCGCGAAGGTTTCTGGTGTATTTTTTTCGTGATGGTGTAGCAACGCGCGCAGGGTACAACTAGTTATTATATAAAACTTGATTTGTAGATTATGGATATGTTTATAACTCGATTTCACACAATATTCTAAACAGGGTTTACTTATATAAACATACTCATTGTAACCACAAGATGAATTCATCCAACAACATCATTAGGAAGAAATTCACCAACACCGATACTAGTGCAATCGATAGCCCTTTGCAATACATCTGTTTATTCAGAACGCCTGACAAATGCCCGACATTGCAAGCAATAGGTATACAGCGTCATTTGCTTATTAGTACACAAAGGTATCGTATGGTGTCGTGTTTCCTTTATGTCATTAGATACTAGCTGCCAGCGCTGCAGAACAATAATTGTATTGGATCTTCGCTATTAATGTTACACAAAGATATTATGATCATTCAAAGCCCCAAGGATTCGGTTTCTGCTATTCAATATTTCGGCACATACAGTAACATCAAACTGTAGTACATATATTATGATTATATTTATGCTCAAATATACAACATGCATGATGAGCAGTGATAGCCTAATGGTTGAAACTTGCCCTCTCGAGCGGGCGGTCTGAGATTCAAACCCAAACACGCACCACTGATTTTTCTAAAATTATGTGCGTATTAGAAATTAATTATCACTGCTTTTCGGTGAAGGAAAACATCGTGAGGAAATCTACACACCCGAAACTTCTTTAACAAAAAAAACTCGGAGATGTGTGAAGTCCACCAATTCTCACTTGGCCAGCGCGGAGGACTATGGCCTAAACTCTCTCATTCCGAGAGAAGACCCGTGCCCAGCAGTGGGACAGTAATGGGTTGACAAGAGATATAGGTAACATGCAAAGTGATAGAACGTTTACGGTCCAAATGGGGAGGAACCATTGCCACACCTATTTCCTATTTAAAGCAATTCTTGCATTTCGGTGGGAATCCTAGGTGGCGCCCATCTTAGTCATCGGGAGTAGCAACTCATCTGTGAAATGTAGAAAGATTTTTTTTCTGTATCAGTTTACTGTACTTACAAATGCCCTTGGGCGGCAGTTGCCACTTACCATCAGGTGGATTGCATCCTCGATTGTTTCCTATAAATGCGTCCCTGTAGTAATGCTTACTCATTACAAATCGTACAAATATTGGCTCAGTTAATATTATTTAATAACATTATAATATATAATATTTCAATACTCATAACACGATAATCATTATTGGATTAGCTTTTGAATAAACTAATGCGTTAATTTTGCTAAATTGACAATGTTGACTGAGTAATTATAAATAATGTATGCATGTATAATAAATATTTAATACATTTATTATACAGTATTAATATTTCATTAAAATTTACATGACACCAAATCAGGTTTAGACGATAACGATATGCATTAAATATTTGTGTACCTGATTAGGGTAGCAAACGAGCATGCGATCCACCTGGTTGTTATTTATTTATTTATTTGCAGGGACATGGGTACACAAAATGTTCTAAATCACAAAAGACGTAATAAATGTATACATATAAGTTCGCCAAGGTCCACCTGTCAAGGCATGCAAATTTATAAAATATACAAATTTAAGTTACATTAATTTACAATTATCATTATTATTACATAATCAGATAAATTATTAATAGAATCAAATTATTACAATATTTAATTAATATAAAAATTACTATGTCAATCAATGAAATCTATGTCAAATTCAGATACCTAATAAATTAATTACACACAGTTCAGTTTCGTACAATGTCATATGAAAGTGTCATAATATTAGAAATACTAACATCTATTACGTGGCGTCATAACAAACATAACATTATCTGAGCTCGATTAAAAATATTTTATTATATTATTACATTATTGCGATTAAAAAAATCTTGAAGTGAATAAAATCGATGTAAGATTAGAAATTCAAATAGCATTTTTTTAAATCGTAGAAGTGGCAAGTCTTTTAGAGAGTCTGGCAAGTTGTTAAATATACGAACACACATATAATAACAGTTTCTTTTAAATAGACCAGTCTTCATTATGCCTTCAACTATTAGTTTTTTAGGCCCACGACATCTGTTACTAAGTACAAATCTATCGCTGTGTTTTCTTACAAACTTGGCAACCTCAAAAAGTTGTCAGTGGTCACTGCCGCCCGTGGACATATGTGAAAAACTTAATATAGAATATGAATTCTATATTAAGTTTCTCACATATGTCAATCTGAAGTCAATCACAGATGCGTTGCTTCTCCCAAGGACGACTTCATCGAAACGCAAAAAATGCTTCACGCTAGAAATGGGCGTGGTGATGGTGCTTCCACGAACGAACTACACTGTTTCTACTACCTGGTAAGTTCTATAAATGACTTATACACGCACTAGGTGACCCGGCGAACTTCGTTCCGCGTAAAAGTCAAAAATCTAAAATAATCTGTGTTTCTTCACTATATTATACCTACATGTATTACACTTAAAAACCTTTTGAATCACTCTATCTACTAAAAAAACTGCATTCAAATCCTTAGCGTAGTTTTAAAGATCTAAGCATACATAGGGACAGACAGCGAGAAGTGACTTTGTTTTATACTATGTAGTGATACACACTGATTTCTGGTGGAAAGCGATTATGTTTGGATTTAAAGATGTGGTTGCAGGCTCACTTTTAAATGAGGCGACCATCTCAGTCCTCGTCTCAATAGCAACGCATCAGTGTTATACTTTAGATAAAAACAGTGTTTTATACGAAATTGCTTACAGACGTTCTATGGACAGCGCTGGCCACTTAGCATTAGGTGGACTGCGTGTGTGTTTGCTACTTCAATGGAATAAAAAAATACCGTTTTGAGTTCCAACCAAGCAGCTCTTCGTTTTGAATACATATAATGCTCTACGAGTCCGTTGCGCAAATAAGCTCCAACATCAAAGCTCCAAAATCAACACCCAGATAAGCTCGTTCTACAAATTGACCACAGCGCTTTCAGCTCCTCTTGCTAAAAAGCTCATTAATGAGCTCATACCATGCTATTATGTTTCAGATCAGAAACTGTCGAAGATTTCTAAATGTTCGTTTTAGCAACTCCTGCTTTTGTGACTATGATAAAGCTGTGGAGGCTTTTAAACTTTGGTCCAGCTAAAGTAGGAGCAAAAGTTAGCAAATGTAGTATGTACTGAATTCCTTTTTTGATGAAGGTATAGTTACACGTATAGTTTATTTAATTTGGTTGTGACCACTGCGAGCTAAGGACATTTTATGAATACACTTATCACAAGTGTACTTGTAGTGTTTCTTGCACATATCGTGTATGGGCAGGAAAGTAAATACAAGTTCCATCCACATCAACTGGACCTGTGGCGGTCCTCCACGATTCGGTTTGCACGCTTTTTTTACCACGGACGTGCAAAATGTGGAATGAGCTTCCTTCTGTTATGACATGGCGCTCTTCGAAAATGGTGCGACAAGAGCTCTCCTTCAAAGCCGGCGATGCATTGGCAACCCCTCTGATGATGCAAATGTCAATAGGCGATGGTGGCTACTTTCCATCAGGTAACTCGGCTGCCTTATCGCCAGGTTCAATTACAAGCAAAAAACAAACCCAATAAGGCGCCGTAAATTTCTACGACATGGCGTTGTGTCGTTTGATGCGTCATATCATTATTTTTAGGGTTCCGTATCTAAAGGATAAAAACGAAACCCTATTGATATGACTCGACCCTTTCGTCTGCCCGTCAATCTATCACCAGACTGTACCTATATCATGAACCGTGATAGTTGTCAGTTCAAATTTTTACAGATGATATATTTCTTTTGCCGCTAAAGCAACAAAATAAATTAAATAAAGGATGGCTTCTATACAACAAACGTTATTTATTTGCATTTTTTATAGATGACCGGGCTGAACTTCGTTCCGCCTAAAAGTAAAAGATCTTAAATTATCAGTGTTTCTTTCCTATATTCAAAAGGAAAGTTTTACGTATAATACGTAAAACTTTCCTTTTGAATCACTTTATCTATTACAAAAAACTGCCTTAAAATCCGAAGCGTAGTTTTAAAGATCTAAGCATACATAGGGACAGACAGCGAGAAGCGACTTTGTTTTATATTATGTAGCGATGGTACCGACAGTCGAGTGTGACTCGCACTTGGTCTGTTTTTAGTTAAGCTTTACACATTTGTGCTGACGCCATTACGTACCTACTTACCGACAAAGAAACGTACAAAACATAACATAATATTTAAAAAATAATTTATTTACGTATAGCATAATACATACATACATAGAATCAGTTGTAAATTCATTAAGAGGATAAACAAATCAATCAGGTAAACAAATCAATAAATTCTGTTATGGTATGATATCACCATGGTAAGGTATCTATTCAAATGCATTGAAGTTATAAGTATTTATATCTGACGTTAACAAATATTAATCAACTATCATTAGATGATGATAGTTGGTTAATGCCACCCATTAATAACTGTAAATAATTCCATACAGGACGTAATTCTTAAGAAAAGTGCAATTAAAGATGCCTTACCACACTAGACTAAGACTTTCGACTAAGACACTAGACTAAGACTTTCGCCTTGTATTAACGATCGCTTTGCACCCACGCCACCATCACACTCTCGAAATACAAAATGTCCTATGAACTTTTAACAAACGTCAAGGTTCTGTCGTCAACCACTGTCCCACTGCTGGGCACAGGTCTTCTCTCAGAATGAAAGAGTTAAAGGCCATAGTCCACCGCGCTGGCCAAGTGCGAATTGGTGGACTTCACACATCTCTGAGAACTTTTTTTTAAAGAACTCTCGGTGTGTAGGTTTCCTCACGATGTTTTCCTTTACCGAAAAGCAGTGATAATTAATTAATATATTAATAAACGTCACGGTTGGCAGTTAAGATGTATAAACTAATCGATGGTAATCGCTTTTGTACTATATAGTCCTTAATATCGAAGCAAGTTATGCTTTTAATACGTTGTAGAACAAGTATAGCTGGTCTGCTTATGATCATTTCCAGCTGGAAACTTTATTACATTTTATTGAAAGAGTATAGTTGGTACCTCTTTCCTTTGAGGTGACCATCTTAGTCACATTTAACCACGCCTCTGTGATTAAATTCAGATACAAACATTTTGTGTACAAAGTTGCTTTCAGATGTCCATAAGTGGCAGTCGCGACTTAAGGGAATGCATACTCGTTTGCTTCTTCAATCGAATAATAAACATGCTTCTAATTTTGAATAACCATTGTAGTCTAGGTATCCATTACTATCCTCATAGGGATAAGTTTCATATTGTACGCAAAGAATCTTCACGATCTAAGGTAACTCAAGTTATAAACGTAAATAGGTGAGTTATGTAAACATTTTTGCGAAACAAACATGTCAAACCGCAAAAAAGGATCGAATGGTCAAAACAAATTTAAATTCCACTGAAATATTTATGCTACCTTATCTTGGAAGGAAATTTGATTTTTAAAACACAAACACTAGGTAGGTAACCTCGATTCGTTTACATAATGAATCTTTAAAATGTCTGGCGCGTGTAACGATGTCCTCTAAATGGCAAGAGAAATAGGACCAGACGGAGGATGTTTTTATTTTTTTTTTATTTGACTGAAGTAGCAAACGAGCATGCAGTCCACCTGATGGTAAGTGGTCACCGCCGCCCATGGACATCTGTAATCAACTTCATACAGAACATGAGTTCCATCTGAAGTCAATCACAGATGCCTTGCTACTCCAGAGGCCTATGATGGTCGCCTCATGTGAAAGTTTGCCGGCAACCACACCCTTCTATCGAAACGCAAGAAATGCTTCACGCTAGAAATAGGTGTGGCGGTGGTACTTCCCCGGTCGAACTACACTGGTTCTACCCCCTTGAAAAATAAATTTTGAAAAATAAAACTCTGAGCTTATTTTCGTCTCCTATGTACATTTACGAGCACTCAGATCCTCGATCACCATACAGTTTGTATGAATAAAATAATAAATAACCCACATAAATTTGCAACCGAATATTCTAATACCTAGTGTAAAAACTCACTTGAATAGTATCCTTGGACGACGCATAAATATTATGTACCTATGTTGTTGAAAAGTATCTATTTGAATAAAGCCTACCTTTTTTTTTTGTTTTCGAGGGGGAAACCTTCAAAAGGTACCCGACGCCGTGGGAGCGACGCAGGGTTATGTGGGATTTTTACCGCACTAAAACCCCCCCGGTCGCCGTCCTCGGCGCTGAAAAGGAGGACTCCCGGAGTCCTCCTTTTCAGCGAAACGACTTCAACCGGAATCCTCCGAGCGCGTTGCCCCATTGGGCTCCTCCCAGATGGGCGGCTGGGCCCAACCCTCCGTCTAGTCTTTACGACGGTATGCGACCACACATACCGCCGTCCTTCCCGGGATTGCCTGACCGAACGGTTCGAGCTCCCACTCTAGCCGTCTGCAACCCCGGAAGCCCCTTTTAGTCGCCTCTTACGATAGGCAGGGGATGCCGTAGCCCTATTCAGGGTCACACTACCCTGCTAGATTGCTAAATTTGCCTGAACTTTTGTCATACTGACGCTGCCTCCTCCTGTACCGAAGTAGTGTTATAATAACTGTATTCTGATCCCGGAACTACAGGGCGTGAATAAAGCCTACCTATCGGTCTATGTTGTTGTCATGGCCCGAATAACCAATCTTAACTCGACGTCTAAAGTTGATTAAGGTCCAGAAAATTCCTTAGAAAAGTGATTTTTCGATAGCCATATTAGCAGTAGTTTTAATCCTTTCAGGGAAGAAGGGGCAATCTTTTAATAATATTCGATTTTTAGAGGGATCGGCCGAACGGGACGGACCGCTCGGGCTCTTCCCAAGGCTAGTAGCTCTCATATTTCTACATATTTACCTAAACAGGGAAGACAATATCCAAGTATAACACGTATACACTTGTGACTCCAAAATTTCCTAACTGAAGACAATTAGGTGGAATGCCTCAACATCTCTGTGTTGACGCATTCTGTAGCGTGTCCTGACCACTCTCGATCTACCCATAGTCACAATAAGTGAGCGATTACAATTCGCATCATCGAAGCATCATACATTGATCACGCATAAATCTAAAGGAATTAAAAAGGTCTAAGACTGACCATTAATAACAGTGGCTTTAAAATGGCATGTTTGTTTTATTCGAAAAATCTATCAAAATACATTCATTGTCTACGCGTATGTTGATACATAAACAACCTAATAGATTTCGAGACATTACTAATCCAATGCCAACAAATGCGTTGTTATACCTGAGAACTAAGTCAAAATACTTCGAATAAGTTTGTTTCACTCATCACTTCATTAGAACTAGAGTGGTGGTCACCGCCGCCCACATCTATAAGCAACTTCAAATAGAAGATGGGTTCTAGCTAAAGTCAATCACAGATGCGTTGCCACTCCCGGGGGCCACACCCTTCCACCGAAATGCAAAAAAATGCTTCACGCTAGAAATAGGTGTGGCGGTGGTACTTGCTTGGTCGAAATACACTGGTTCTACCACTTGATAAACCACCCACCTTCAAAAATCCTCAGTTGACCTCAGAATAAAGCTATCAGATAGCCAGCGATAGTGGGCAATAAGCGGTCAGTTTAAAGCTAAAAACATTATCTCCAATTCTAAATAAAATAATAAATTCAAGTCGCTATTTGTTGCTTATTTGTAAATATGTCGAGATACAGATCAACTTGCTACATCGTTAAGTTATCTGTAACATTATGTTTTGTGCAAGGCAATGAAGCAATCTTTAGTCAATTCCTTCGGCTAGTGTTACTACACTTATACACGGCCATTATATTACAGTTGTTGGAAATTATAAAATAATTACTATCATTTTCAGTCTATTTCAGACATACCTCTTGGCTCCAGACTTTTAAAATTAAGCGGATTATTGTAAGAAGTACTAATCCACAACCCGCCACACTAACAATGTAGGGGTAGGGAATTATGTCTTCAAGACAATTCAAATTATTGAGAAGAATAATCCTTCTGAGCGCATACCTACATCAATTGCTCAAGAAATTACACCAGTAAAACATTTTCATCCCTTTAAGGGGCGAATTGACAAAAATCCTTTCATAATGATTACTTACATCATAATAGAAACCCCTGTACCAAATTTCAAGTTTCTAGGTTATATTATTTATGTATTTTATCTTTCAACAGACAGACAGACATAAATTTCCAAAATAAATTATAGCCTATATGTTGCCGATAATTAATAGCTATATAACAAAAAAGTGTCTTGAAATTCTGTAAAGCAGATTTTGCGTTAAAGGCTGACAACAGACAGACAAAAAATTTAAAATTATTTTTTTTCGTTTGCATTCCTTGTATGAAGACCCCCTTTTTTTTCGAGGGGGAAACCTTCAAAAGGTGCCCGACGCCGTGGGAGCGACGCAGGGTTATGTGGGATTTTTACCGCACTAAAACCCCCCCGGTGGCCGTCCTCGGCGCCATGAAGAGGACTCCGGGACCTCCAAAGGACTGCAGCCGGAATCCTCTGAGCGCGTTGCTCCATCGGGCTCCTCTCAGATGGGTGGCTGGGCCCACCGCTCCGTCTAGTCTTTACGACGATATGCGACCACACATGCCGCCGTCTTTCCCGGGATCGCCTGGCTGGACGGTTCAAGCTCCCATTCTAGCCGCCCGCAACCCCGGAAGCCCCTTTTAGTCGCCTCTTACGACAGGCAGGGGATACAATGCAGGTTTTATACAATGTACACAATTGAACTCATCTACAGTTTTATTGTATAGGTATAATATAGAATATAGAGAACTATCTCGCAATAGTAGGCTAAATAAAATTGATAATAATTATGTATCTTAAACCGTGTAGTGTGCGTTGCCTATATAGTTAAGATGTACACGTAAAATAAAATGTGCATTACTATTTATATCAGCACCAAAAGTATATCGAACCAAACGAGCTACCATCAGGTAAAGCTAACTACGATGTTTAATCGCTAAATGATGATCTCCACACCCAGGTCTTTTAATTTTATCCCATCTCGATCTAATTATATGCAAATGACTAAATAAATATTTAAATACGTGATAAAAGCAGGTCGAGAAATTTGCTTGACATTGGCGAAGCGAGAGTGGACATTACAAACGCTTCGAGTCAAAGACGTGCAAAATAAAAAAATCCGGCTAGGTGCGAGTCGGGCACAAAGGGTTCCGTACTATTATGTATAAATGCCGGCAAAAAAAATCACGCTTGTTTTATGAGAGCTCCCTTACATATTTATTTTATTTTGTTTTTAATATTTGTTGTTTTAGCGGCAACAGAAATACATCATGTGTGAAAATTTCGATTGTCTAGCTACCACGTTTTATGAGATATAGCCTGGTTACAGACAGACAGACGGACAGATGGACAGTATGGTCTTAGTAATAGAAATCCGTTTTTACACTTTGGTTACAGAACCCTAAAAAAAAACAAAATGCATATCAAAATTCATTAAAAAATCTTTATTATTATCTTCTGATCAATTACGAGTCGAAATAAAAATAATGTGATCCTTTTTGTCAATGCTTTTTAATGTTCCGAATTGCAATGACTTCCAATCATTACGATACCATCAAACAAAACACAGCGAACGCTAGAAAAATGCGACCGGTTTGACGATACATTACGTTTTGTCCGCGAAAACTGACCGTTATGTAAATAATACATTGTATAACCGGCTTTCCCTACAGGCTCGGACGGTCTCGCTCTCAAAACCGTACGCATTAACGCACTTAGTGAAGCGTAGGAATCTCTTTATATTTCTAAATCCACTATTGTCTACTGGTCACAAGTCTTCTCTCAGAATGAGTTTTTTAGGTCTTAGTCAACCACACTGGCCAAGTGCGATTTGGCAGACGTCACACATCTTTAGCTCCCTAAAGATGTGTGACGTGAAGACGGGAAGACTAAGAATTCTTTGTAGAACTCAGAAAAAATTAGAAGTGTAGATTTCCTCACGATATTTTCCTTAACCATAAAGCAATGAAATAAAATGAAATGAAATGTCTTTATTTTGCATAGGCCTACGGGGGCGCTTACTAATTGTCAGTTACATATTTTTTTTTACACTACTACCGGATCGGAACACGACCTCAACTGAAAAGATCCGGCAAGAAATTCAGTGGGTTTGTTTTTTTTTATGTTTATATTTTTTTATTTGCCATTTTATTTTAACAATGAATATTTTTAGTCAATGATAATTAATACGAAAATAGTTTTAGAAATACCCTGAATACCCTATTTAGAGATTGAGTTGATCCATTAGGCTATCATTGCAAAATATCATAATCGTTCATCTTGAAATAAACATAAAGTAATTTTCATTAACATGTCGTCGAGTCGGCAATTACATTTTTCCACCGAAACGCAAGAACTGCTTCATACTGCACCGAAACGCAAGAAATAGGTATGTCGGTGATTTACTACTACCATTTAAGTATTAGTAATTACAGCAGTTATTATTACGCAACTGCAAACTTCAAACATCTATAAGAGCATTATGGATTATGATTAAGCAAGTGTTAATGTATTTTTTCTTACGACATCACTTTAAAATGATACATGCTTGAGCAGAGAATGCCCATAGACATTAAACTTTGTTGTAATGAATAATGTTTAAAAGTATTGACTATTTCGACTTAGATTTATGCAATTCTAGTGTGCCGAAGTAGACATTGTCCTGCTACACAAAAAATATGGTCCGTTTGAAGTATCACACAAGCATCTACTCGTATTAAAGCAATAACGGGTTTTAACACACACACACACACACACTTTACTTTTTAAAAGTTTTTTTAATAGTTATTGTGTTTGTATTATATATCCTAAATTATACCTTTTTACACTCCTCTATGTAAACTTCATCTATTTGAAACCTCAAACTCGTACATGTGTGCAGTATTACTAAGAACTTACCATAATTTTGTATTAATACATACATAGATCATGTCTTCTTTTATAAAATGAAGTAGTAAACGAGCAAGCAGTCCACCTGGTGGTAAGTAAATACTGCGGCCCATAGACATCTGTATGCAACTCCATACGTTGCTACTCCGAGTACTAAGATGGTCGCCTCATATAAATGGGAGCCGGCAATCACACTCTTCCACCGAAACGCAAGAACTGCTTCACGCTAGAAATAGGTGTGGCGGTGCTACCGCCCTGGTCGAATCATATACGTTCTACGTCCTTTAACCCATTAACGCCCAAAATGAAACTGCAGTATATTTTTCTATTGTTTTTCTATTTATTAGTCCATAAGGGATAAAATATGCTATTTATGAAGATAAAATGAAAAAAATATATTTACATATCAAGTTTTAGGGGTGTACTCAGCCGTGTACAATGGGCGCTTTAGGAGTGAAATTGTTTGAAACAAGGTCGTTCAACACATAGCGTTTTCAAACATATTTCGCAACGCCAGCGAATTCTTTGGTGACAGATAACACATCGCAATGGGTTTTCCATCCGTTCAGGATTATGACCATTATTGTTCCGACCCCCTAGTGCCGCTGAGGATGACGGACGGCTCTTAGTTTTCGTTGGACGTAAATAAGTCCGTGCAATAATTCGTCTGAAAGATAACTGGTCCATGTAAGTTATCTCTTGTTTAGTTTTACTGAGTAAAACATGTAGTCGCCAAGCATTTGATATCGCCATATCTAACAAATAGGTAAATATAACCCACCACCACTTTTTTCCTTTTATTGAAATCCGATAAAGGCTGATAGACTGATCCATTTGGTCAACTCCACCCATTCCTTTATTATAGTTGACAAACATTTTAGGTATATTTACGTCAACCTTTTGCTTTATGATGTTACACCATCGTTTGACTTTGCCCAGAGGCTCTATGTCATCAAAATTAGTTCCCATTGTAACGACATTATTGTCCTTCCAACGTACCATAGTTATCTCATTCTTTGTATCAAAACTATAATCATATTCCGCCCTAGGCTTCTTCTTCATATTTTTTACTGTGATCAGGGGACATTTCTTCGTCCGATTCTCTCGAACGGTTCCAGTACTTCTAAAACCTAGTCTACCCAAATCGAGCAACAGTTGATGATTGGTAAAAAAATTATCGAAATATACGATATGCTCTTTAGGAACTACAGGCATTTTAGCCAATAAAGATTTCACGACTCTCGCACCAAGGGTATCATTAGAAGGTTCTGTGGATTTTCCACAATAAACATCAAACGCGTAGCAATAACCATCTGAACTTGTCGCAGCCCAATTGCGATAACCAAATCTTACAGGCTTTCCTTGTATAAATTGTTTTGATGGATGACGCCCAAAATATTTGATCATGGACTCGTCCACAGACAAGCTTTCATGAAATACACCCCACTGACTAGAGTTTCGCTGAATCAAATCGCATAATGATCTGAGTTTGATCATTTTATCTTTCGAACCATCTATTAGACCGTTATCCACAAAATGAAGATTTCTTTTTATCTCCAAAAACCTATTGCGTGACATACAATTAGCAATCAATGGAACACCAAGGTCTTCATCCAAACTCCAGTAAGCACGTTCAGATGGCAATTCATGGTAACCGGTCAGTATCAGTACACCAAAAAATTTTTTCAAACATGCACTATCAAGTTCAAAACCATGCCTATTATTTTGATTAGCGTACAAGACACTGTTAGTTGTTATCAAATCCATTACGTCATGATCAAATATTTTTTCAAACAACATTACGGGATTGCAGTCTGCTAAGCTTTCAACAACGTATTTTTGTCTCTTTTGTATGATATCGGTAATTTCATAAGTAGAACTATAGGTTGGCTGAGTTTTCCTCCATACAGGTAAATTTACATCACATTTTTTGGCACGTTTTGCAGGAATAGGTCTTAGCGGCTCATCATCACTGTCGCTCAATTCCGAAACATCGTAATCAGGATGACGCCGACCTACCTCAATAGTCCCTGGAACGTCCATAGGGAATTTTGAAACCGCCAAATTATCTTCATTACCTTCTTCCTCATCACTCACCACAGCCGGATCTGGTGGCACTAATACCATATCGTACTCTTCATCATTGCTTTCATCAGCCAAAATTGATTCCAAGGCTTCCTCCAGTCTCTTATAGCTGGTAAATACGTTCCGATTGGCCATTTCAACTTATAAGTAATACTGTAAACAAAACAAAATTTTAGTACGAATCTGCCCGCTGTACCCGCCTGTGTACAACAAATGAAACACACCCTACTTTACAAGTTTTGTAATAAACTTTAATTCTTATGTTATTATTACCAACACAAATAAATAGACTCCATAAAAATTACAAAAGAAGTTGAAATATTTCACTATTTTTGATAAAAATCAACAAAATAATCTTACCTTGTATGTCGTGTCTGGACTCCGTATTTTATTACAAAATAAGTGACATTTGTTTTCGCGCCACCGCCTATTTTTATTTATTATATGGTAACTAGTGTCATCTAGATTTGTAATTTCTAACTACTTTCAATACTTACCACAGATAAAATACATAATTTATCGATTAAGTTGTTGTACCTGTGCAGGTACAGAGGGCGGTAATGGGTTAAAATGTCTACAAAAATAGTAGAAAATGAGGTAGGTATAATAAAAATAATCTTTCTTACTGCGCGAGACCGAGGCTCGTCGGGTAATTTTAACGGGATTTAAAAAGTTACAGGAAGATCCGATAAGACGGAACGGTTCTGCAGAAAACGTTCGAAGATGAAAGTAGAAATAGGATTTTATCTCAACTAGTACGGAAGATTAATTTGTATCAGATGATAAGGTATTATTTATACTACATTGCTTGCTTAATTACTTCGTATGTTTATGGCGATATTTTTTTATATATAAATTGTAAAATAGTCAACCCAAGCAATTGTACTGAATTTTTGCAAACTTCGGTTTAGATTACAATATGTATTGTAGCTTAGACATTACTAATTCTGTTCTAAATCGAATATAGCAGACGCCTCAAGATGGCGTATACATTACTATTCATAAATCTTCATGATTTGGGTATACTAAAAAGAAAATGTTTACAACATACAAGTTTGTTTTAAAAAAATCTAAGTTTTTCCTAAATTTGTGATACTTGGCTTTATTTTAATTTACATATAAGAAGTAGATATTGATTAATTAATTCAGATCTGTTGTTATAAATTTAAAATATACAATAACCTCAAGAAAAATGCCATTAAGTACATTTTATTGGACAATTATGAAAAGATGTAATATCTCGAAATCAATTTCAAAAGTTGATTATTTAGACCGTATATATCGTCAATCCATTATTGTGTTACTGCTGACCATGGGTCTTCTCCCAGAGTGGGAGAATATTAGGCCACAGTCTACCGCGCTGGCCAAGTGAGAATTGGTAGAGTTCACACACCTCTAAGAACTAAGTTATTGCATAGATTTTGTCGCAGGGTTTCAGCGCGGTGACCGAATCAAGAAATTCCGTAACGAAGAACCTAACACCTCTAGGTTTCTTCAGGATGTTTTCCTGTACCGTAAAGCAGGGATAATTAATTTATAACACGCACGTAATTTGTAAAAATCATTGGTTCTTGGAATTTGAACCTCAAAACTCCCGATCGAGAGGACGAGTTTCAACCATTAGGCAATCACGGTTCTGTATTGCCATTTTTTTATTTATTTACAACGTATTATAAATCTTTATTCAATTCATTCAGTACTAATTAACCAAACGTATCAAAGCGCTATGAGAAACTTCCAGAGTCTTTTACGTAATACTCTTGCGATTTCAAAAGGCAAGTGTACAACTCAAAGTGTTTGCTGAAATGTGCAATCGAGCTGAAAGGCTTTGGCTGCAATCTAAGGCACGAGACGGAAATGTAAGGGTACAAGTCGACCGTCAATGTAACTTCGTCTTATACATTTGTTAAGGCATCCAAATGTACCTTAAACGAGAGAAATATTCATGGTAATTGAAGCTCACAGGTAATTAATTAAAAAACATCAACGGATTGTTGTCCGGGAGTGCCTGCAGAGGCATTTTTGAGACTTTCGAATGGTTAGAGAATCATTTTGCATGAATTGCTTTAATTCTGATAATAAAAGTATGTACTATCACTTATCATTTATTGCGCTATTTAATATACAGTGAAATATTATAAAAATAATTGGAATATCAAATTCAATTATTCAAACAAAAAAAAAATTGCTAGCTATTTTAAAGTTAATCCAAAACATTTGGATAAACAATATTTTTGGATAAACTTGTTTGGGGGGTACCGGCTTTGGAACCGGCAACATAAAGTTGGTTGATGGACATCGTAAATGATGATAAACGCACATGATATTGTAATCGTTTGAATTCAAATGGCATATCAGTTGGAATCATAAGGATACAAGGATACGCAGTATCAAACAAACTTCTCCTTTTGATTTAGCAGGTAAGATCGTAGGTTCTATCAAATTTGGCAATAACTTTTTCACTGACAATCTGGTGCCATTACACAGTTTTGTTTCAGATTCAAGCAATTCTGTGGCATACCAGCCGGTTCCATTGAATTTAAAAATTCAATTCGATAATTCATAGCGTCATCTTGATTCATAACACTGTCAAACGATTTAATGTCGTGACTACACTTGGCTGTTTCTACAACTAATGGTATTGATATGAATGTACCCGGTGCTAAAATGGCGCGTACTGTCAACCAATCATGATTTCTGTAATTCGGGAGAATATTCGGAAAACCTCATTCAACCTATCGATTGCGCAATTGTACAAAAATTGTTCGGTACAGCGATCAACCCATCGGTACTGTCGATTTGTATTTTCCCCATCACCAATTTCTAACAATAGTTTTGAATACTCTGGGACAGCTGGATCATTTTGTAGGTGAATACTAATGTTCAGTGACAGTTTTTGTAGATACGTCCAAAGAATAATAAAATATAAGAAATAATATAAAAATACCTAATTACTAAATATAAACTTCAATAGTAAAAAATAATAAGACAAATCATCAATTATATGGAAATGATCCGCCATTTATCGAATTCATTGTATTGTAAAATCATCATTGTAGGAAATAGAGAACCACTAATAAAGAAATAGAGATTCTACCAATTTTGTGCAAACTTCGCATAAACCATTTACTAAATAGTCCGAACAAAGCCTAAACATTTAGTTTGGATAGGCGAACCCGTTTTTGAGTTATAAAATCCAAAGAAAAGTGGCATTGATTTTTATTTAATATACATTAAAAAAAAATATCGCTCACAAAAATCATAAATATTGTTAATATATCAAAAATATCAGAAATAGCATCTTAAGAATTTTAGATCACGCCAAGTGTCTTGATGCGAGTTAAACATTTTTTACCCGTCACAAAAATTTATCACTTCTAAAAGAAGTTGCCGAAAAATCATTTGACAAGTCAGAAATGATCTGAGATCATCGTTTATTTTAACTTTTACTTGTCAAAGAAAGGTTCTTACTTGGTACATATTCGGTTTTACCTCAGAGAACCTGTAAATTTTGAAAAATACACGTGTCTAGATTTGCTCAGTGCAAATTCTCGTACTATTAAAAACGCTTTAAAAAACGCTTTAAAAACACTTTCTACACTCATAGCCCACAGTAAGATTTTCTCCTGTGACGTGGGTGCCATGGGCACACACAAAGACGAATACACAAACACCCAGACCCAGAACAAGAATCTTAACTCATCATTCTGTCTGGCCGGGAATTGAACCCAGGACCCACTGCGTGTCAGACCGGTGCGATAACCGCTGCGCCACGCGGTCGTCGTTACTTAATATATAACAGCTATTGAGTACAGTAAATGAAATGCATTCCTTATTGCTATGGCTTCTGCTAACTTGAATTCACCCACGCGTACGATGGAGCTCCACTCCTCGTTAACTTAACAAATCCTATATCGTTTCACTTAAAAATGGGGAAGAAAGGTCTTCGGCGACCATGTTTAGGCAAAAGGAGTACAGGTCGCCCCCCTATCAGTTGGACCGATGACCTGAAGAAGACAGCGGGAAACCGTTGGATTCAGAGCGCACAGGACCGGTAGGAGTGGTGCCATTTAGAGGAGGCCTATGTTCTGCAGTGGGCATCAAAAGGCTGATGGGTGGATGATGAAGACAAGATTGTGAGGATGTATGCATGTCTCTTATTCTTTTACGCAAAAACTATTTCGGATTTCGCAGATATTTGGCTCATAGACTATTTTATGACTAGTTATGCTCATAGACTAGTTTATGCTCTGAATTAGCACATAGTATACTTATTACGGTCACCTAGGAGGAGCCCGATGGAGCAACGTGCTCAGAGGATACCGGTCGCATTCCTTTGGAGATCCCGGAGTCCTCTTGGTACACAAAAAAAATTAAAATGGTAAGCATGACGGAAGCGATCGGAACCGCGGGCTTATGCTAGTATTTTCATGCACACGTTACTACTAAATGTAGGTCACTAAGCGATTTGTTTTTTCTAGCCTGCTGTTATTTGAGGCATATTTATAACGTGTACAATATGAGACCTACTTTTAAAATTGATATGTTATACCGCGACGCGGTACTTACTCTTAATTCTTGACATTAGAAATTGTTGAATGAATTAGGATTACGGATATTATAAACACAGATTATAATGTTATATATACTTTTTTACTATACATAGAAGCAGTAAGGAACCATGAGTACCTACAAAATAATAGAGTTACATGACGTCATCAACATCAACTCTTTCTGAGGACTAATTTGAAAATGTTGTAATCGCCTTGATATCTATATGTATTCGTTTTCTTTAATGGGCTTCTGTTAGCTATTTCACGAAGAACTAGGGTTCTATTTGAAGTCAATCTCATACGCGTTACTTCCCCCAAGGACTAAGATTGCCTCATATGAAAGTGAGCTAGCACAATTTTCACCGAAACTCAAGAACTGCTTCAGATCAGAAAAAGGTGTGTTCGACAGAGGAAGTACCAACCCTCCTCTGTCGAATCATACATATTGTAATATCGTGTAAATGTACCCCTTAAAACAGCTTTCAAACTAGATCACACCAACGCCTTCTCTGTGAAATCATACACATTCTAACACCGTTTAAATGTACATGCATCCCCTTCCACACCTTTCAAATCAGATCACACCAACGCTAATTCTTATTATATGAAAGAAACAAGTATAAGGATGGATAGGCGAATTATACTACTTTCAAAACCACCACTAATTTGAATAAAAATAGCGGTAACAGAAATACATCATCTGTAAGAACAGTTGAATTTCTTACAGATGATGTATTTCTGATTGATGTGATTTAGCTATCACGGTTTATGAGATTAACGCTAAGTACTCACGCGAGTGCAGTAGTCAAGACCTCAACTGACGGTAAACCGCCCGTCTTGCGGTTTTCGCCCGCCACGTTTGCGGTCAAATAATCGCAACCGCGACGGCACCGTAACCGCGTAAATAACCGGTCTCGTGAGTTCCGCACAGAAGCTGCGTGTCCGCAACCGCGGCGGCCGCGGGTGAAAACCGCTCCGTGAGTACGTAGCCTAAGCCTGATGACAGACAGACGGGCAGCGGAGTCTTTGTAATAGGGTTCCGTTTTAGACTTCCAAACACAAAAGTGTAAAAACGGGACCCCTTTAATAGATACCGCTGTCCATCTTTCCGTCTGGTCGTTTGTCCGCCTTTCCGTCTGTCTGTCACCAGGTTGTCTGTCTTGAAAACCTTGATAGTTATATGGAAATTTTCACAGATGCTGTATTTTAGTTGCTGCTGTAACAACAAGTATTAAAAATAAAATAAAATAAATATTTAAGGGGGGTTTCCATACAACAAATCTTTTATTTCCTGTATTTTTATAGAAAACGGTACGAAACCGTTTATTTCGCGCCCGACACGAGCTTCGCCAATTTTACCTTATAGGTACGGACACTAAAAAGAAACCAAATCTTACCAAATGCAACAAACTAAATGTTTAAATTAGAAGTAGAGTATTTGCATGATATCTAGACTGTACAGAAAAGCATATTGAATTGGAATTGAAGCAGCACTACATGTGCAACTTCAGAGAGGCCCCGGGGAATAGAATATCTCAAAGGAATCAGTTTCATTGAAACGGTCGCTTAGGAAGCAAACATGTCCTCATTAAAACTCGTGCAGATCCAAGTAATAGTTGCTGTTTGATCTAAAACTACTCCTAACTGATTGAATATCTTACGTCGAATAGTTCTGAATGGAAATTTGATATCTAATGTATGTATATGTCTTTAATGTTATTCTATTTATACCATAAATGTGAAAGTTTGTGAGGATGTAGGTATGTGTTTTTTTACTCTTTCGCTCGCTAGAATTTGGCTCACAGATGATTTAAGTTATGTCCCTGTAGTTTCGGGATTTGAATAGACCTACGGTATCCTCTGCCTATCGTAGGAATGCATACTGTCGTAAAAATTATAGGAGGTGGGCCCAGCCGCCCAACTGAGAGGAGAGGTTGCGTTCTTTGGAAATCCCATAGTCTTCTTTGTAGCGTCGAGGAAAGCTACGGGGAAGTTTTAGTGCAGTAAAATTCCTACATAACCCTGCGTAGCCCCCACGCTGACGGGTACCTTTTGAAGGTTGATGAAAGAGACTAATTGAAGTTGAATTAATTTGGTTAAATCTAAATTAACAACCAATACAGGTACGTCGGATATTCATATTCAAAGTAAGACATTTTCTTATGGGGCTGGATTCTACGGATATGCGTAAAAAGTTTCACATATTAAAAACCTGCTCGATCCGGATTGATCAACAATTAGTGACTATTGCACCCAGGTTTTTATACAATGCAATCCACCCAATGACAAGTAATCACTGCCATCCATGAACATCTGTAAGCAACTAAATATAGAACGAGATTTCTATCTTATTTCAATCACAAAGGCGTTGCTGCTTCCGAGGACTAAAATTATCGCCTCACAAAAAAGTGAGCTGTTACGGTGATCACTACTAAGTCCACATAAAAGCGGATATTATCAAGCATATGCATATAATGTGGATGTATTAGTAATCGATACGACCGGACTAGGAATTCAAGCAACTCTTGTCATTTTGCAGCTGTTAAATTTCCACGAGATTAGTTCTCTTGCCCAGATGTGGTCCCGTTCGTTATATAATTGCTCCACTTTCATATAGATCGATTTTCCGATGAAATATAATGAAATGAAATGAATTGAAATGAAATGAAATTAAATGTCTTTATTTTGTATAGGCCTACGGGGGCACTTACAAATTGTCAGTTACATTTTTTTTCTTACACTACCACCGGATCGGAAATAATAATCGTAGTAATTGGTCAATATTTTAAAGTATACAAATAGATAATATATATATTAATTACATATTGTTATTAATATAAATATAATACGATCTTACTACGTATATAATACGTTTTTGTTTTGTCCATTTTATCCTGAGATAATCGTACACTTATGGCCGACAGAATAATTAATACGCGCATTTAATGAATACGTGTGTAAATTATGTGTCTAACATCAGTCTGATGCAGTGTGTTCTGGGTTCAAATACCGGCGAGACAAGCATCAGAATGATAGATTTAGATTTCTGTTCTGGGTCTGGGTGTTTGTGTATTTGTCTTGGATTGTCCATGTCAACCACGACACAGGAGAATCCTACTATGGGGCTGTAAATGTAGAAAGTGTCTAGTGTGTTTAGGTATAGATAACGATAACACATAAGTATATGCTTGTAATACATAAGTATTAACTATAATTTTGTACAAAGACGAGCATTTACTACGATATTACTTAAGCCTTCAGTGTTACCCGTCTTTACTGACTCTTTAGGTCAATCTCTCTTGGGAATAAAATCTTGGTCTAACGGTTGGAATGATTTTCATTTAGACTTAACAAAGGTTTTCAACCATAGACCAGAAGATACTTGTATAGCTTCTCAGTATTTTATACTTATAATAATAAATGTGGTATGAAGATGCTTAGTTTAAATGCGTTGCTAGAGAAAATAAATGTAAGGCTGTAAAAGACATAAAATTTATTTATTCGAAGTGTGTACGTACTTGCTATTGGCTCCAGCTATATTTATTACCACTCCCGAACCATCATTCTTATTTTTTATGCGGAATTATCCTCGTACCGCCGAATAGAGTAATAGAGGTAAGTCAGACTATTAATAACTAAATCTCTATGGCGTTCTTGCGCTTGTTATGTTACAAAATTGGTTAGCATAACATTTGCGCTACGGCACTTCAGCCGACACTGATGTTAACGCCAACCACGTCCCGTAAGAGACAGTCCTTTCTCGGACGTCTCGAGCTCTAAAAATCGGAATTAAACTTGAATCCGCCTCATTCAACTCAAAAGAACTTGAAATGGGTGGCCATTGACGAAAGAACGACCTGTGAACATGTGATGACATTCTATTTCCATAGCAAGTGGAAATTGATTTATAATTAACACAATTTAAATTAAAAGTCACAGGTGTATGCTTAGGAATTGATCCTTTTTTTGTTTACGAGGGGAAAACGTTCAACGTGTACCCGACGCCATGGGAGCGACGCGGGTTATGTGGGATTCTTACTGCACTAAACCCTCCCGAGAAGTCCTCCTCCGCGCTGCGTGGAGCCTCCAGGATCTTTAACGGAACACAACCGGAGTTAGAAATTGAACCTAGGACAGTGAGATTGAATCTGTGATTCAATCAATAGACTATCGCTTCGTTGAAGAGAGTAGTCTCATAAATTTGTACAATTAACTTGAATTTAGATTTGAAATTATGTCTTAAAATCAGCCTGTTCTAATCGTGATTTGTCAAAATTAATTAGCCTTAAACTTTTCAAGTTTAACTTTATAATATTGTAACATAATTTGTTACCTCATTTTTGCAGAATCGAACTAATGAACATTTTAATTCGTACAAATTTGTGTTTATCTACCTATATAGGTATTTATTTTGATTAGAAGTTGTTTCATACAGTGGTGCTTTTTGTTTAATTGTTCGTCAAATCGGATTAAACAGACATTCGAATCACGAAAATGGGTTGTTAATATCTGTGTGTGCTTTTTGCTGAAAGAGAGCTCTTATTCTGATGAAAAGGATTAAAATTTTATTTTAAAGTGCTCTCGTTTTTATTATGGGAATATTAATATTTCGTCACGGAAATTGAATAAAAAGTTAATCCTATAATACTGCTACGAATGATATATATGTACTGTCACATATAATTTCATCCATCCGTCAGTCTCTTGAAGCCCACTGCTGGACAATCCCCATTAGAGGCGACCTAATGGGGATTAATAGTCACTGCGCGAGGCATGCCTTTCAGCGACCGCAGAAGTGTTGATATTACACGGAAAGGCACTGCTACCCGTTTTCTGGATTATTGACCTTTGTCATCGAAGTCCACTGAGAGAGAAAGAGTAGTTTTGGTCAAAACCGACACCACAATACCTACGACACAAAATATATAAGTAAAAGTTATTAAAAACTAAGTAAAACTATAGCATCTCGTCAACCTAATGGGTTGACGAGATGCTACTGCTGTGCACGGATCTTCTCTCAGAATGAGAGAGTTTAGGCCATAGTCCACCGCGCTGGCCAAGTGCGAATTAGTGGACTTCACACACCTCCGAGAAGTTTTTTTTTTTTAAAGAACTCTTGGGTGTGTAGGTTTCCTCACGATGTTTTCCTTCACCGAAAAGCAGTGATAATTAATTTCTAATACGCACATAATTTCAGAAAAATCAGTGGTGCGTGCCTGGGTTTGAACCTCGGACCTCCCAATCGAGAGGGCAAGTTTCAACCATTAGGCTATCACTGCTCTAAACTATAGCATACTGAGGTCTTAATCCATCTATCCATCCATCAGCCCTTTGATGTCTACTGCTGTACGTAGGCCTCCCCTAAATGACGCCACTCCAACTGGTCCTGTGCCCTCTGAATCCAACGGTTTCCCACTGTTTACTTCAGGTCATCGGTCAACCTAGTGGGGGGCGGCCCGTACTCCTTTTGCCGAAACGCGGTCTTAAAGTTTATCAATATTAATATTACGTTATGTCATAACAAAGGATTGTTACTGATATTGTAACTGTATCTATCCTCCTGATAACATATAACGAAAAGTTCATATTCTTAGGGTTCCGTATCCAAAGGATAAAAACGGGACCCTATGACTAAGACTCCGCTGTCCCTCTGTCTGTCTGTCACCACGCTGTATCTCATGAACCGTGATCGCTAGACAGTTGAAATTTTCACAGATAACGTATTTCTGTTGTGGCTATACTAAAAATAGAATAAAATTGATATATAAGGGGATCTAAATACAACAAACGTGTTTTTTGCTCATAACGGCAACAGGTAGACGCTTGAAATATTAACAGACTATTTAGTTATATATTTTAAAATAAATAGTTATATTTAAATTAAATAAATATTTACGGTACGGCTTCCAGACAGCAATCATTTTTTGCTGTTTTTGAAAGATAATGGTTCGTACCCCCTCAAGTGTGGGTCGAACGCGCCCCCAGGCCGACTGTAGTTAATTAACATTTACTTTGTATTTTTCAAGACAATTCCACAATCCAAAAACTTTTTTAGTGGATTAATTACTTAATGGATTTTTTTCACTTAAATGCTTTAGAATTTGTTTGTCATTTGTTTTTATTTTGAGACTGAAACTTTACTCGTACGTCGATACATTTGAAACACATCTACTTGTGTACATAATACATGTGCAGTCACGAGCAATAAGATGTGACTGTGATGTGACTTTTGCTGCGTTCATGTAGTCAGGTATTACTGAACTCCTTCTTGGGTCAGATACATTTGCCAATCTTCCAAAGTCACATCTTATTGCTCGTGACTGTACATAGCCAGCAGCACATTTGGGAGTTTATTCGAACTAGGTCCATACATTTTATATGGGAATATCATGTTATCACTCGCAATACTCTCCAGTGCCATCCATTCTGTGTATCGCGATGTTTTTTTTATTACATTTATATTTGCAACCGAACAAGCAGCCCATCTGATGATAAGTGGTACGGCTGCTCAAAGACATTTATAACCATATTCACATAAAACAAGAATTCTCTTTGAAGTGGTAGAATCAGTGTAGTTCGATCGCCACACCTATTTTTAGCGTGAAGCATTTCTTGCGTTTCGTTGGAAGGGTGTGGTTGCCGGCACACTTCCACATGAGGCGACCATCATAGTCCTCGGGAGTAGCAATGTATCTGTGATTGACTTCAGATGGAACCTACGTTCTGTATGAAGTTGATTACAGATCAGTCAGATCAGTCCATGGGCGGCAGTGACCAGTTACATCAGGTGGACTTCGTGCTCGTTTACTACTTCAATCAGGAAATCATAGACAACATACCTCCTGAGGGCTCTGAGGGCTACGATGACAGCGTCGTGTAAAAATGAGTCGACAACAACTTTCCACTAAAACGCATGTATCATCTTAAATTATTTCGGTCACAATTTCGGTCGGACAATACCCATCACCTTGCACCACACATACATTCGACTTTGCATTGTAATACGAAAACAACGACATATTTATCATTGCGATTCGTGGAGGTAACTATGTTAAAACGTACGACTACACGACCGACTTCATATTAACATATAGATATAGTGACATCTGTTTTCGTAAGTCTTTTCATAACTTGTAATATAAAAAAAAATCAATCGATATCATTCCGTTTTCGAAAATCGTGGAATTGAGTTACGATTTTTGAATGATTATAATTTTAGTTCATTGAATTAGGCCATAATTTAAATAGTTATAGATTCAATATGAACAATAATCAAGCGAAGGAAAAAATAGTACGAGTTCCTTTTTCCTGACGATCGACGAACCAGACGCGCAATTTACAGTATACCAACTAAGTATTATTTAATATAGCGTGACATCCTTGCAGAATGCGGTCAACATTTTCTCAACATAGCATTGTTTAAAACTAGATTCTAATTAAGATGAGCTTAACCGCGACATAAGCTGTATAAGACAACGACATTACAAATCCTAGACACAGCATCAGCCTAATATAATAGCTCGTCTATTATATTTAAGCGAAAACTGAGCATAAACTTGCAGTATAGCAGATATATTAGAAATGGAGTATGTTACAAAATAAAAATGTCACGGTTGTAATCAAATTAAGAGAGATGTGACTTAATGCATGTTAACGTGACTCTGGCCGTCTGTGTCATGACTTTTGTCTTTAGTATCGTCAGCTCTTGAAGCTTAGATGCATGATTTTTTTCTTAAGGAAGAACATAATATCCATATATCCGGTATGATTAGGACGATCTCATAAGTAAGCCCCCATTTAAAGAGTCGAGTCAACCAGTTCAGTAGATGTCGTAGGAGGCAAATAATGACAGCACCTTACGGCCCATTATGTTATGAGACTTTTTTTTCGAAGGGGGAACCTCCAGAAGTTGTCCGACGCAGTGAGAGCGATGCAGGGTTATGTGGCCGTCCTCGGACTCCGGGATCTCCAAACGAATCGCAACCGGAACCCTCTGAGCGCGTTGCCCCATCGGGCTCCTCCCAGATGGGCGGCTGAGTCCACCGCTCCGTCTAGTCTTTATGGCGGTATGTGACCACACGTACCGCCGTCCTTCCCGGGATCACCTGGCTGGACGGTTCAAGCACCCACACTAGCCGCCCGCAATCCCGGAAGCCCCTTTTAGTCGCCTCTTACCGATACCGTAGCCCTATTCTGATCCCGGAACTACAGGGACAATGTTGTGAGACTTAGTACAAAATCTCCTAACAAAGGATGGCCACGGCTAGCCACGGATTACACTAAGGCTCTTCCAATTAATGCACCGTTGTACAGTTGATCCATCGGTCTTGACATTCGAAGCAATTTCGACATTAAAAATGCAAAGTGAGAGGTTGTAAGTTCAACGCAATCGCATTAGTAGCTACTGACGGAGCAAATCTGTCAGTCCATCGGATAATCTTCCGAAAGGTCTTCCGATAGTACGGCTGTTCGTTCGATCGTCGGTATGTATTATCACAGGGCAAGGGAAGCCGTCGTAAGGCTTGAAATTTGAAAGAATAGTCGATTGCATCGGAAGTAATTCACTTATTACGACCATCAATTTTATCAAACAAGCGATGTCTATGACGCTACCATCCTTTAAAAAAACATAGTTACTATACAGACGCGACTAAAATAAATATTTAAAAGATTTCGTCAAAAATATCAGATGATTTTGTCAAAATACCCGCTGTTGCTTTTAAATGCAGCTTAGTTAATTATACCTCTTTTTACCTTTAACGGGTGTGTTCAAAATAACTTGAAAACTATTATAATTAATTTGACAATATAAATTTTAGTTTTTGAGTTAAATTACGGTCGAATTTCGACAGTTGCCGACCGTTCGACTGGTTAATTTATAATAAGTGTTGCGTGCTTAGGATTCCATCTTCAGACCCACCCTTGAGAGGCCGAGTTTCAAATATGGTATGACTGCTCATTGGCATTTAAGACGCATTTAAATAAATAGAACGTCTTATACTATAGAGAAGTTGTGAAAAGCAACTTCAGCCAAGTTGAACTTAAGAACATCTTGAAGACATTCAAAGAATATTTCAAATGCGCAACATAGACGAAATACTGTTTAAAGCTGTTAGTACTTTTGGAGTTAATCAAGTCAACTACTTCACGTCTCAACATGACAATCGTTTTTAAAATAGAAGTAAAAATTAAATAAAACGAAGCGTTGATTTCGACAGCTCATAAGAATATTGGAAATAGGATTATCTGAAGTATGTATATGTATTGTAGTATTAGCGATAATGATACCTTTAAATAGTTTAAAACTCCTAAAGTAGTAATTTTCTCCTACAAAAATAATCCAAAGCACATATTTGCACCTATATCAGATTAAACAATAAGTAATGGTAGAGAATATTACGTTTAAAAAAAACATGTGACTAATATAAGATTGAATAATTAAAACAAAACATAATTTCATGAAGTTTCGAATGCAGGTCGGTATTTGCTGTAACATTAACACAGTAACTGAAGTGTAAAATGAGCTATGTATAAACAGGTCTAACCGGCAAAACATATGTACCTACTAACAATATTTTTTCCTTACAATATGTTCAATGAAAAGTTCTATCAAATATAAAGCGGATAATAATTAAAACATCAATTTTAATAGCGAAAAGTACGAAATTGTGTTATAAATTTATTCTAGAACATATAATGTAATAATAAATATAAAGAAATCAAGATTACATGCAGAAGTTGGGGGTCATTTAAATTTCATTTTATTTTGTTGGTAAATTCGATTGTTTGCCACATAATTCTCCTAGTGAAAACGTGTATATATCTGACTATAGCAATATTTACTTCAAATATAAAAATTAAAAAATAAACGGAGACCGTATTAATAAACATATTTTCTCTAATAGTTTTCCGAAAAAGAGATCGACAGTTTTTTGTAAAAGATAGATTTAGTAAAATAATGGCATATATGCGTTTTTAGTAGGGGCACCCAATTATAATCTTAATGTCTTACTTGTCTACTCATTTGTTATGATAAAAAATCCTGAGTTTCTTTGGAAAATACTTAAATAAAAATTGACAAATACAAAGCGAATAATTAAAGCTATAGACCGACTAGATACCTATATATGTAAGTAGTTTAGTATAGCGAAAATAAACACTATATTATTACAAATCAGCCCTTACACTTCTAAGCTATAGAAAATATCGTCGTCAACCCATGATTTTCACACTGCTGGGCACGGGTCTTCTCTCGGAACGAGAGAGTTTTAGGCCATAGTCCACCGCGCTGGCCAAGTGCGAATTGGTGGACTTCACACACTTCCGAAAACTTTTTTTTAAAGAACTCTCGGGTGTATATATATTTCCTCACGATATTTTCCTTTACCGAAAAGCCGTGATAATTAATTTCTAATACGCACATAAATCAGTGGTGCGTGGGTTTGAACCACGGGCCTCCCGATTGAGAGGGCAAGTTTCAAGCATTAGGCTATCACTGCTCTAGAATATATACACACATAAATATTACATTTAAAATACAATATCAAATACCCATGGTGTCATTATTGAAATAAACAGAGATATTTCGGTTCGACCCACTTTCTCGCGCCTATTATATTTCGCTTTAGGCTCTGCGGACAAACCCGGCGCATTTATTCCTTTTTTAACCTCGAACAACAAAATCGCAATACGCATCGCTGCAGCCAAACAATCGCGTTGCAACATAGAATTAACATACTTTGTCACATAATTTTATGAATATACAAATATTTTTTGTCAATATCCGATTCGCAATCGACAACCGAAATTTGACGTCGATCGTGAATTCGTAATGGATTGTAATTGTTACCTTTATAAATGCAAAAAATATAACTCTTCATATAATTAATTTTAATTACAAAAAGAAATAACAATAAAATAAAATACATTAATTAATTAGGATGAGGCGCAAAATATATTTAAAAAGAAACGTTAATTTGTTGAGTAAGTGAAAGTCAGTGTTTACGTACTTAGATAACTGGGATTGGTAAGTCAGTAAACGCTAAACTAAAATACAGCAGTCATCGGTGTAATCGTGTGTAAAAAATGAAATACTAACACTATAGTGGTTTTTGCGCGAGACGGTCTTTACGCTGATTGCATCGCGTACCTAAAATTATATAATTACAACTTCAATCAAAACCCGTTTCGTTCGGTACCCGCTTCCGACGCTCAGTTTCTTTATTTCGCAACAATGTACAAAATTGTCACCGAGGTATTCGTAAATCCATTAAGACATTTGACATTCAAAAAATAAATGAACGGTAAAATTACCTTAAAATCGAACGCGAGAGTGCAAGCTTTCACTGATCGCGGAAGTGCAGGTGATGTGCACCGCTGCCGACTCGCTTCTACCGTAAACTGGACGCGGAAATTCCTATCCAATAAAATTTGTCTTCCAAATTCGGACGTGTTCCGCTCCCGCGCCGGAGGAGCTGTGTACACTGTTCTGAAATTTCCTCGCTTCCTACCACGACCCGAAGACATTTCTTTGGTGGGGGCAAGTCAGAGGAGGTAGGGGAAAATAGTAAATATACGAACGAAAACCTGTAGCGTCAAATATCATTCACAAATTGACTCTCTAATTAGGTGCGAACGACACACAAAAGGTAACGCTCTTACTAATATTATTGTTTGAAAGACCCACTAACCAGATAAATTTGAAGCATGATTAGCGAAAGTGAATGGTGAAGCCAGAGCGGTGGACTCGCGATAAAACGATGCGTTCTGGGTGACATAACGGACCGAGTGGGAGTAATCGTAACTTGATTTAATGACCATGACTGATACGAAATAGCGCCACGCAATATTTGAATAACCATTTAAAATTTTATCATAGATGCTTCTAGACGGAAGCGATCGTTTTCGCAACTTTACAACTCAAATTTTTATTGTGTCATTCACATTTGCGAGTTCTTATTATTTTAACTTATAAACTGGTCCGTTCGTCCCCATACTTTTCACGTGTCTCTGGAGGGCCTCGATGTCTGGTACAGATAAGCTGAAAAGGAGTACATTATTTTCGGCTACACGTGTCGAAAATCTCTATACACAATAAACTTGTAGATAAAATGGTGCTCCGCCACATCTAAAGGGTGTGGTAGACTTACATGAGGTTTTTTGTTTGACTCCGGTCCTTTGTTTGTGTCTGATCTTTTGATGTGATATACTTATTAAAATTTATTAGAGGTACATGCTTAGGACTTGTACTGACCTGAGAATACACCTGAGTAATCTTCATAATTTTATAATGTATGTATGTAGGGTACGCATCCGTAGGGTATGGATCTGTACCGACCAGACAGTGACCTAGATCTTTCTCGATCCTAGAATTTGATAAAAAATCTGCCCCTGTGCGTTAAATAGTACGGAATTGATGATGAAGTTGATGATAATAATTTAATATAACTAAATAATTTTCAGAATTAGATAGAGCTCCAGCCAGTCCAGCCTAACTTAAATCAATATACTCACTTTAATGAAATGACCATTCTAGCACTCGTCCGATCAGAGAAGAGATCCGTGACAAAAACTGTGACATAGGGGTTATCGACGACCATCGCTAGTCATTTTGTGTCAATGCAACTTGTTATGCATAAATTAGTTAACAGAAGTCTATAGATGGCAGTGACCACTTACCATCAAGTAGACAGTATGTTCGTTTGCTACCTCAGCCTAATAAAAAAGACATTAATCCAAACAGCGTAACATCAGAAATTCATATGACTTAAAAGCGAAAAATTATAGTAAAACACTGATGTATTTAGATAAAGAATAGCGCAATAAAAGTGATAATTAATGGTAATTTTTTCGAAAAAAATCTGAATTAATTAGGTATTGCCAAACGACGTGATCATTACTACACTTTTTTGAATTATTATTTACAATGTCCTCGGGTACAAATCTTGTATTTGTAATACGATAGTTATATTAAAGGTATTTGAAAGGAAGTAATATTATTATACTTAAGAAGATAGTATTTAAAAGCTAACTTTAATGGTATTTTTTATGTGATTGAAGTAGCAAACGAGCATGCAGTCCACCTGATTGTAAATGGTCACTGCCGCCCATGGACACCTGTAAGTAACTTCAAATAGAACATAAGTTCTATCTGAGGTCAATTACAGACGTGTTGCTACTCCCGAGGACTAGGATGGTCGCCTCATATAAAAGTGTGCCGGCAACCACACCCTTAATGAAAATGCTTCACGTTAGAAATAGGTGTGGCGGTGGTACTTCCCTGGTCGCACTACACTGGTTCTACCACCTGGTATTGGGTGTCCAAGATGTTGGGTCAATATCAACATTCAACACCCCCATTAAATGGGGCTTGTGTCCATCATTGAACTGCAAAAAGTTAGTAGATGAATAGAAGGATGGTTAATGTTACATTATCAACATTCAACACCCCCATTAAATGGGGCTTGTGTCCATCATTGAACTGCAAGAAGCTAGTAGATGAATAGAAGGATGGTTAATGTTATTTAATTATTTACGCGACCTCCGGTGTAAGAATTACTAGCGGTAAGAAAAGTCGTTTCGTAGTGCGAGAAACATATTCTTTAGTAAATTCAATGCAATGTATTGAAATAGCTGCAACTACAAACATAATCCTACTACACTCACGATTGTGATTTAATCATAAAAAACAATGTGTGTATCTTTGTCCTTCTTTTTTTGTTTTTGAGGGACTTTCAAAAAGTGCCCCATGCAGTGAGAGCGACGGCTGGCTATGTGGGATTCCTACCGTACTAGAACTCCCACGGAGGCCGTCCTTGGAGCTGCATAGAGGACTCCGGGATCTCCAAAACAACGCAACCGGAGTCCTCTGAGCATGGTGGCCCGTTGGGCTTCACCCAAATCAGAGGCTGGATCCATCGCATCGTCTGATCTTTACGACGATATACGACCACACATACCGCCGTCCTTCCCAGGACCGCCTGTATGGACGGTTCGAGCTCCCACTCTTGCCGCCTGCAACCCCAGTAACCCTTTTAGTCGCCTCTTACGACCTCTTAAATTCCTCGCCCATCATTCTAAGTAGTTCAAGCTATGGACGAGAACCAAAACTTAAGCGTGCGATATTTATTGCAACGTATAAGCCAACACTTAAATAATGATTGTCTTAAATGAGGAACCTAATAAACTATTAACTTGGTAAAGGTGTTCTGGGGACGCCCGTGAGAGTTTCTTACCTCATGGATAAGAAACTAACTTTTTAAGAAAATTTCTCAGGCGGAAGACTGTGAAATTTGGTACGGTTATAGTTTATATAGAGAAAGTTTATTAACCATGCATAAAAGCAATTAATACATGTTATACACACGACCTTACATTTGTTACAAACACATAAATAACAAACGAGATTAAACGTCCCGCGTTTTCTTACTATGAAGACACATAATGCCAAAAATGCCAGCTATGTCTGTGTCAAAAATCAAAATGTACATTATTGCTTTTAAATTAGGCTCAGTTAATTTAAACTTATTTTCCCTTCAATTGGTGTTTATTAAGTAACTTCAAAATTTTCTTTTCTTTTTCAGTTGAATCACGGACGAATTTCGACCGTTGCGACGAGTTACTAGTATATAAATGAATGAGTACTGTCGTACTGTACTAATTAATATGCATATTGAGCAAACAAAAGACGTTTTATTATTGTGTTATTTCTCTTTCTGTATACATCGCGGTATTGCACACATGCCGGGTACAGCTAGCATATAAATTACGGCTATTCAAAGGCCCGGATTTAATAAAATAAATTTGATTTTTCAGCGCTGCACTGTAAGCACCGTCGATGTTTGTATCTAGGTACTCATTCCTCATTTCCATGCACGCTGGATGGATTTTGATGAATGAGGTATCATCAACTGTGTCGTTGAGTAGTCGGCTGGGCTAATTTGCTTTTCCTCTTTTACTTTTACCGCGCTCCAACCTACTTCTGGTTATTTAATCCGTATTTTTATACATCTCCGCTCGTTTCGATATGTGAATAGAAGCATCGTTAACGCTGTCATAAATAGATGTAAGTACCGATGCAGCTTAGATATTTAGAATCTTTACTGTTTATGAGAGTAGAAAGTTACTTAAGCGTCCACGTTTTGTCGTGATTGTCACAGATGCACGTCTGACCTAGAATAAATGTATATATTCGAAATTTAAACGTTTGGCTGCTTGGAAATCGAACCTGGAACTTTCGGTGTGCAAAATCTATAAGCTAAACGCTCTGATACGCGGATCGTCATCATCGGCTTTATAAATTATTTGTACTTTCAAATATCATAGATCTCAGTTTAGATAAACAAAGCAATTATAAAAAGAATCATATTATCGCATACAACTTTGAATGAAATAAGGTAGTCTTGAACTTACTTATTGTTTTTAATAAATTAATTGACGATAGATAAGTAAATTTGAAAAGACAGACTATGACAAAAAGCCTTTAGGGCACAAAACAGAAAAATACGTAAACAGGAAATAAACAAAATTTAAATCAACCCTTAAAACAAATTAAATACAAAATGGATGTTTTTTGAAATTCGATCTTTTGGAAAGGATCACATAAATATTCTTTTTTTCCAATAAAATTACACCTTTGTATTTTGTCAATTAGGCTCTTATTACCTTGACTATATATTTACTTGGCAATTTATGACGGCAGGAAACTGATAGCAATAGGTGGGATCATAGCTCAAACTGATGGATGCGTGTTCTTTATTCCATCGAAACCACTAAAATAGGCATGGCAACGAAAACTTTGATCCTACATCTTAGGATGCTTGGCCTACAATGTACTTATTACATGAACTCTCCTACTCAAAAAAAAAATGTGTGCGTGTACTAGCGTACACTCGTAAGAAGTGAAACTTCTTTATGACGTTATTTTTCAAAAAATAATTTACTATATGCAACTTTACAGAAATTGGTTAAATAAAGTTAAATTAGATAAAGTTTAATAAAAGGCTTTTATTAAACTTTATCTAATAATCTAATCTATAATAATCTATCTAATATCACGCGTGGTAGGGATAACGTAACGTAACGTAACGGATAATGGCGCGTAACGAATAAATGTTACACAAAATTTTTTTCCAACCCCGATAAAGAAGTTTCACTTCAATAATAGATTTGACTACAGTTCATCTCATTGTCTATGTAATAACATGAAAAACATATTTTACAAGCATTATAATAAATCAAAGCACATATTTTACATTTATACATTTCTTATAGTCACTCGAGCTAAGCTTTTCTAGGAATAGTATAATAAAAGTCGGTATTGTTCTTCGAGATCTATGAAATTAAATCATTCCGATATCGAATAACCTTGTCTGCTGAACGGCGAATAATTCAAGCTAAGCAGATCGGTAGGTGGCTGTCGGGAAAGCGAATTAATTCTTGGTTCTTGGAACTATAAATAAAATAACCGGCTAAGTTCGAGTCGTTCTTGCTCGAAGGGTTCTGTGTCATTATCTATATCTTCAAAAACCATGTTTGTTGAATGGGTGCTCCCTGTAAATATATATTTTATTATGTTTTTAGTATTAGTTGTTGTAGCAACAGATATACATCAACTGTGAAAATTTCAGATGTCTAGCTATTATGGTTCTTTAGATACAACCTAGTAGCAAACAGACGGACGGACAGAAAGAAGGAGAGACCAAAAGACGGACAGACGGACAGCCAAGTCTTAGTAATAAAGTTCCGTTTTCACCCTTTTGTACGAAACCCTAACAAAGGCGAAGAGGGAGTTGAGTTTTCAAAGCATATTTTGCACGTTTTGTCCTAGTGTTACTTACGTCGGAATTACGTAATTAACACTATGATTTAAAGGATTAAAGAATCTTCAAAGCTTATTAGGTTACAATATTGTACTATTATCTTTCTATTTTGTGAAGTAAACCTACAACTATAGATATTACATGTATTTGATATAACTAATCATCTCTCTAAACCATTAATTTCTCGGATGCGTCGGTAAATAATTATGCTATAGTTCACGATAATTGTCTGTTGCCTTGGTTGCAATATGGGGTAGCATGGGGGTCAGATGAGGCGGCATGTCTTGGGGGCAAATACTGTATCATATAACCGGTTTCTCCTAAGTAAAAATAGAAAAAAAACTTTGAAACTCAACTCACGCCCCTGGGCGCAAAGGGCATTGGAAAATTTATATTTAGCGATTTTGTTTATCAGGCAGGTATCAATTACTGCTTGGATTTTACCTTATTTTTCGGCACCTAATTAGGGTTGCGACGAATACAACCAGTAGGTACTGAGAGGCATAAACCCACGCTATGCTACTGGGTAAGTGGCTTCTTATAAGCATTTCCGTGCTCCAAAGAACACATGGCGCGTACATATGTTAATATCGGCTAAACTGTGAGGATCTGTGCTTGCACCATTTCCAGACGATTAAATAGTTTAGTCTGTGATATTCCGCATACAGTCAATCCAGTTGTCATCTATTTATGTACTTTATAACCCTGTGAACTTTCGCAAATAGGCAACCATTCGTTCGATAGTTGTACAACTGTGCTTAAAAATTGTAATTTACAATTATTTTGACGACCCGCGTGGCGCAGCGGTTACCATACCGGTCTGACGCGCAATGGGTCCCGGGTTCGATTCCCGGCCAAACATGTATCTGAATGATGAGTTTAGATTCCTGTTCTGGGTCTGGGTGTTTGTGTGTTCGTCTTGTGTGTGTCCATGGTACCCACGACACAGGAGAAAATCCTACTGTGGGGCTATGAGTGTAGAAAGCGTGTGTGTGCGTGTGTGTGTAATTATTTTCTCTTTTACGACGTAATGATATCAAGTAAACAGATAAAAGGAGCTCTACGAAGCGTAAAACTTCTTTAACTATTATTTAAAATATTTTTTGTGGTCTTCGCTGAAGACGAGAGTGACGTTAACTATTGTCACTTTAAAAGTATTATTCACCTTATGATTATTTCCCAACAAGATTGAAGATACCACCGCCACACCTATTTCTAGCGTGAAGCATTTCGATGGAAGGGTGTGGATGCCGGCACACTTTTATATGAGGCGCTATCTTCGGAAGTAACAACATTTGGGATTAATTTCAGATAGAATCCATGTTCTATATACAGTGCTGCAGCGTGCAGATGTCCATGGGCAGCAATGAGCACTTCACATCTGGTTGGACTGCATGCTCGTTTGCTCATTTGCTTCTTCAATCAGACAAAAAATATTATTTTTTGTAACGTTCTGAATACACCACTAATTTTTTAATTGATATTTATTTGTTAATAAAATATTTTAAGTCACGAATTGGTCCCATACACCGCGTTGGCGTCCCGAAATTCACCCACGGAGGCCTATTTTTGGCGTTTAATTAAACTTATAAATATTAGAGATAAGGTTTCGAAAGGTAAGGCTTGTTTATTGGAAATTTCCTCGTCTATAAGTATCTCTTTTTTAAATTATCTTATTCTTATAGTATTTAAATGATTGCGAAGACATAAATACTTCTTTTTATGTTTATTTGTTTATTAAATTTGCAATTTTATAAGCTAACAAACGGTTTTAGCATATGTTTTAGAGATCATTCAGCATTTAATGAGCAGTCACATGTAGTTCGTCTCTATTTTTCACAATTTTCAAGTTGTGAACTATGTATATTAAACTATGTATTAAAGAGAAGAAGGCGGAGGAATTTTCAAGGGCACCATCCGATGGAACCATGCAAAGGGGCCTCGCTGTAGGAGTTTGCCCACGTCTATATTGCTCCACGCTACGCTTTTTTGGATCCTTGATGGTAATTTTTACTTCTGACTTAACGGCATTCACGCATAGGTATATCATACAATGTCCCTGTAGTTTCGGGACCAGAATAGGGCTACGGTATATCCTGCCTGTCGTAAGAAGCAACTAAAAGGGGCTTCCAGGGTTGCGGGCGGTAACATTGGGAGCTCGAACCGTGTAGCCAAGCGATCCCGGGTAGGACGACGGCATGTGTGGCCGCACGCTGTTGTAACCACCAGGATGCGCAGTAAGTACAAATGCTCACTGGGAAGAGCTCGAATGGGACATGCGCTCAGAGGACTCCGGTTGGGTTCCACTGGGGATCCCGGAGTCTTCCACGTACCGATGAGGATGGCCACCGGGGGGGGGTTTAGTGCGGTAAAAATCCCACATAACCCGTTGCTCCCACGGCGTCGGGTACATTTAGAAGGTTTTCTCCTCGAAATTTTGATTTTCATTTTTGATTTTGATACAATGATCTTTGTAATAGTATGGTAGAATCGTATTTAGACCCTAAGTACACAAAAGTAGTATTAATGAGGTTTCAAATTTGGCTCACATTAACCTCGTTTTTTTATCACATTAAGACCATATTATTGTCTCTTATGACGGATTACTAAAAACGAGGTCCACTGAAATCTACTTTAAAAGTACAATATCCTAATATATAATGTATGAGCCTGAAATCCTATTGGGACCGATTGACGCAGTTATATGCTGATAGCAACCTATTTTTTCCAGTCTCGAATTCATTTTGAAATTTTGATTCGTAATGTTCTGCGTGGATTATAATTTTTCGCTTACATTTATATTTATAACCCATTTAAGAAAATAGAGTTATAATTTTGACCCATATGTATGTATATAATAATATTGAAACAACGATACAAGGGTTTTCAATAATCTATAAGTACGTACAATCAAATATGCAAAATTTCAATGGCCTGAGTGTACACGCATTTCTTCAAAACTATCACCTGATGGAAATGTAGCCATTCTTTCTTATGGCTTACATTTACCTACATCAAATAGGGAACAATGTAATTAAAACACTATATACTTTCTCATAAACAGATGCTTACATATTCATCTGATTTCAAACAGTTCGTCTCGATCCGTGCGAGCTTGGTACTCTCGTGCCATATACATATACGTTAAGGGAACGCTCGGCCGCGCTATATGGTAGACGGAGTGGGGGTGTTAGGTTTTTTCGTTACGGAATTTCTTGATTCGGTCGCCGCACTCCAAGGCCCGCGATAAAAGCTATGCAATAGCTTAAAAAATGGTGACTAATATTATATAGTCATATGTTATAATTCCGGCAGACTGCTTGTGAATATTTGTACCAACACATACGTACAAACGCTCTAAAACTATTACTCCCTTCTGACATACGCGCGAAAATAAAATAAAATATAGTAAAGTCTGTTTAGTACATAGTAGCGAAAATGTAACACGTTGAGTGACTTCTGAACTATGCAGTACACCAATTTATTTGAACTAGTTACCCATCGTGACGATCGAAATTCTACAACAATTAAATTCAAAAACTAAACTTGATATTGTCAAACGCGACTTTTGAATAGTTCTCAAATACAAATAAATCATAATTGAAAAATATTTTACGTACTGCAATGTTTTGAATTATATGTTTCAACAGCGTATTCAAGTATTAAAAAAACCATAAAAGGGAAAATGAAGTGTATTTGACTATATACTGCATTTAAAAGCAATGACGGGTATTTTAACAACGATATCTGACATTTTGTCATTGGATATGCGTTTTCATAGCAAAAACACAGTGAACGTTTTATTTCGTTTATTACCTATATACCTATATGTTTATGTAAAATAAATGGTAATGTGTGTAGTGTAATTTTATTTGATTTTATATAATGTTATATGTATTATTTGAAAAAAATATTAACATTCTGCACTCCTTCTCTACGTCCACTATAACCGTGCAAAATTTCATACTAATTCGTCCGCGGCATATTACTTAAAAATGCACTACAAGTTTTTGCTTGACGTATTAATATATACTAGTCACCCGTAGCATCGGCCGAAATTCGACCGTAATTTAAATTAAAAAACTAAACTTCATATTGTCCAAATTAGTACGAATATTTCTCTAATTCAAATCAAATGTCATCTGACATTCTTGACGTTGTGTCTTTTCATAGTAAGACATTGAATGTTCTATTTCATTTACTAAGTACATATGTGTTTGTGACAAATGCACGGTAGTGTGTGTAATGTGTTTTTAGTTGATTTTATGTATGAAAAATGCATTATTTGAAAAAAATATTAACATTCTGCACTCCTTCTCTACGTCCACTATAACCGTGCAAAATTTCATACTAATCCGTCCGCGGCATATTACTTAAAAATCCGTCACAAATTTTTGCTTCACGTATTAATATAATAATAAGATATTGAATCTACAATATTAAAAATATGTCTGTACTGAACCCTCCGTGTCTGAATTCGAATCGTAAATCTTTCTTGGGAAAGAATATTCTATCTATGTAAAAATAATTCTTTGCAAAATATACTCTCCGTCTATACAATTTTCATGCTTTCCTGCATTTCTATCGTCTTTTATTATGAATTAAGTAATTACTTAGCATAATGTAGAACAAAGCATTGTAACTTGGTACGCTAGTTGAAAATTAAATGCATTTTCATAATTCTCGTTAGTGGTCAGAGTCCTTTGAAACTTTTTGAATTGTGGCCGGTCATTTGTGTTATTACATTTTGCTTTCCGTCCACGCTGATGTCATTCTAAAACAATGTCTGTGAAATTGTTGTTTTTATTAGCTTTTTATTAGCTTCACCTGTATGTTTGTTTGTAACCGACTTCTTTGGGCGCGATTTTGACCCACTTTAAACGGCCAGATATCGTTCAAACTTTGTAGATTTATTGAGGACCGATGACAATACACTAATTTGATAAAATTATTTGTTAATGTGTCTTTTGTAATGACTTCCATTATTAAAAGTGTTAGAAACGAAAGCCTTTTTTCGAATGATGTCCATAGGCAACGGTGACCACATACCATTAGACTGCATGCTCATTGGCTTCTTTAATGTTATATAATAATGATTTCCATTATTAAAAGTGATAGACACGAAAGACTTTACTCGAAAGAAAGAAAGATGTCTATTGGTAGCGGTGATAACATACCATCAGACTGCATGCTCATTGGCTTCTTTGTATTAAAAAAAACATCTTTGAAACCTACGAGCATTACACAAACTTAAGGCATTAATTTTATTCGTGCTTTGTTTCGTCGTCAAAGCAAATTATCAATAATTTTATAACGCAAAGACAATTTCGAAAAAGCAAATGTCATTAGGAACCTAGGACCTAAACATCAGACATAAAATTTCGAACCACTACGCTGTCAAGTTTATAACGTTTATAACGCATCAAACACCATAGCAATATGCCTTAGCAAATAACTGAGCAATATCGCCCCAAAGCAAGTATTCGCATAACCAAAACGCCTGCGATGTTGCACAGGCTTGAACAAAGGACACAAAGACGCATCTCATGTACAACATAATGTTATTAATTCAATAGAACGCGGACTTGGATACACAAACTAAATATTTAAAAAAAAACATGCGTGCGTACAAAGTACACATGTCAGAAGTGAAACTTCTTTGACGAACTAATTTATAAATCTTGTTTATATTTATACAAATCTAAAACTTTAAATTTCCAAGATTAAGAGGAAGGGAAAAAGGCGTGATACGACGTTCGCTCTGTCTCACTTTTTCTCTCAATCTTTCTCACTCGCTTGCTCCCTACTCTCACTCCACGGCTAGTTGCTCATGCTACGTTCGCCCTGTCTTACTCTCTCTCAATCGGTCTCGATCACTCTCCTTCTCTTTTCCGACACTTCCGTTGCATACCGGCGTGACGTTTCATCTGTAAAAATTTTACCCTCATGCGCCTAAAGAAGTTTCACTTCAAAAAATATTTTAAAATGTTGACGACCCGCGTGGCGAAGCGGTCACCATACCGGCCTGACAGTGGGTTCTGGGTTTGATTCCCGGCCAGAAATATCTCAATGATGAATTAAGATTCTTGTTCTGGTTGTGGGTGTTTGTGTATTCGTCTTTGTATTCGTCCATGGCACCCAAGACACCTTAGTGTGAGGTTATGAGTGTAGAAAGTACTTTATTAAGTTTTTTTATGTATGATTTTCATATAAAATTTTGTAAAATTTTGTACTTAATTTTTTATCAATGGAGCTTTTTGAAACTTGGCCTCTAAGTCGAGAGTCCGAGGTTCAAATCTTGGGAACGCACCACTGATTTGTCTTTAATGATGTGCGTATTAAAAATGATTAATCACCGCTACCCACCTTAAGGGAAAACTACACACCAGAATGTACTTTAAAAAAATTCACAAGAGTCTTTATGTCATCCGTTTTTACCAACTGCTCCGGAGTGCTATGGTTATGAGCGAACCATAATATGTACTTGATGGTTATTTGATAGTACAATAGAGGAATAAATCGAAAATATACCACACAAATATATTACATATGTAGGTATATATGTATTGTTTATTTGATCATCATTTTTAATTGAGGTTTGTATTATACTTAGAAGTTTGAAAGGAACTTTTACGTATTACCATTTGCATCATCAGTCGAATCGAAGAGGAATGTGAAAAAAAAAACAATAGATGCATCCTATCCTATCCCATTTCTAGCGTGAAGCAGTTCTTGCGTTTCGATAGAAGGGTGTGGTTGCCGGCACACTTTCACATGAGGCGATCATCATAGTCCTCGGGAGTAGCGACGCATCTGAGATTGACTTCAGATGGAACCCACGTTCTGTATGAAGTTGATTACAGATGTCCATTGGCGGCAGTGACCACTTACCATCTGGTGGATGCCTAAGTGCGCTGTGCGAGCCGGAATCGCGTACCTACTAAGGGTTCCGCACCATTATATATATAGTATGACACGAAATCCACGTTTGTTACACGCGAACTCCCCTGTAATATTTACTTTATTCTGTTTTTAGTATTTGTAATAATATCGGCAACCAAATATATCTGCGAAAATTTAACAGTCTAGTTATCACGGTATATGAGATGCAGCCTTTTTTTTTGTTTTCGAGGGGGAAACTTTCAAAAAGTACCCGACGTCGTGGGAGCGACGCGGGTTATGTGGGGTTCTTACCGCACTAAAACCCCCCCCTGGCCGACCTCGACGCTGCGAAGAGGACTCCGGGAACTCCAATTGACCGCCGCCGGTGTCCTCAGCGTGTGCCCCATCGGGCTCTTCTCTGGTGAGCGTGAACTGCTCACCGCACCTTCTGGTTTTTACGGCAACATGCAACCACACATGCCGCCGTCCTTCCCGGGGTCACTTGACCGGACGGTTCGAGCTCCCACTCTTCCCGCCCGCAACCCCGGAAGCCTCTTTTAGTCGCCTCTTACGACAGGCAGAGGGTACCGTAGTCCTATTCTGGTCCCGGAACTACAGGGACAATGAGATGCAGCCTAACGGAAGGACAGACGGACAGCGAAATCTTAGTAATAGGGTTCCGTTTCTACCCTTTGGAAACGGAACCCTAATAAAAATGAAGGATTTATTAAGTTTCTTATTCTTCTTTTTGTTCTTTTGTATTTCTAGAATATACTGGAATTCTACACCAATAATTCCAATATCGTATAATTAATCATATCCGAGCTTCAGAAGTGTGTAGACACGTAATTGCATTTCCTTTACAATAAAATCCTATTCTCAAACAGGATGTAGGAGCGTCATTAAATAGAAGTAACGAGATAAAATGTCTTTGAAGCTAGGTAAATATGCGGATATTTTTGTTCTGTTTTGAATTAATATTCCCGAATTAGTTAGGTTCTCCTCAGCCCATTATTTACCCATGCTGGCCACGGGTCTTTTCTCAAAATGAGAGAATTGGGGTGCTTTTTAAGATATTATCGAAATGATAATCACTCTACTCATATCTGTCAATAAAATATCTATAACCATTGACACCATGCACCCCACGCTTTTTTTTTAATATTTTTTTTTTATTCACACTATTATTAATTTGTATTCATTGAAATTTTTAACACTATTTTCCTAATTTAAATTCATTTAAATTTATTTTCTATTTTTTAGTTCGGTTTTCTATAAAAAGCGTGTTTTTTAGTTTCTCTAAACTATTATTTATTTAGTCATAAATTGCAGAGACATGGATGTAAAAGACTATGTAGATATGACCTTGATTCTGTGCCACTGATTGAAACAGGTAGATTTTTGTTAAATTGACTATTCCTACCAAACAAATATTTTCCAACATTTTAGTACAAAAACTCAATTTAGCAAAAAAATGACTTAGGTATTTCGTTTTCACTATGAAAATCCGTCGAAAAAAAACTTCTTTAAAAACTTCGTCAACTGAAATTTTGTAAATCGGTGTTAAAGAGTTCATCAGCGCTCCTTTTGCCTAAATGTGGTGGCCCCTCTCAGATTATTCTTCAAAAATAACTACATAGCTTATTATATATTCAAAAATAACGTCAACGCATAGATCAAAATATTTGTGTTGTTATGATGTTTTTTAGTGTCAATGCAAACCTATTGTATTTTGCCATTGAAATATATTTAGAAGACCTTTAATTATTAATTTAATTTTGCATCATTGTTTTAATAACTTTGGATTGCATTTTATAACTGTAAAAATAAGTAATTTAGTTCCACTTAATGATATACTATAATTTTATCGATATGCTGTCAAAAGTTTTAATAATCCATCTAAAAATAAGGGTAAAATAATGAGTATGAATTAACTTTGATAAAATGACCTTTAAAATATTTAGGTACTTTACTTTTCTTTCAGTACTTCATAAAAATCTTTAAAATGTTTTCATGTGTGTGTGTCTCTAGAACATTTAATTTATTTTTAAAAATCTGTATATTTTTCCATTCGAAGAGAGATCCACCAACTAGAATCTAAAAAGCCTAGAAAACATTTTTATAATTGGACTAACACTAATCTGTAATCTCTAATTTATAGTTACTAGTAAGTTTACCATAACTAAGCAAGAACAAAAGAAAATGCAGCTATAAATTTCTATAAGTAAACCATAATGCAACATGTTTTTACAAACAGCCGATAGTTACGGCGAAGTATGTTTTCTTTTAATAGGAAAATGTTAGTTTCAAATCGCCCCAGTTCAACAACACTCTCGAACAATGGTCTTTACTTCCTTGTCATCTATATATATAAAAAGAAAAACGCACAGCCCCAAATACTGTGATTAGAAACTTGAAATTTTATACCACTAAGAACTTTGGAAATTCGCCCCTGAGGGGATATAAAGAGGAAGAGAGTTTGTATGATAGTCCGCCAAATTAGATGCTTAATGAAACTTAGTATTGGCTTTCCGGTGTGATATAACTGAAAATATTTTTCACCATTTTTGGAATTTCAACCCCTGAGAAGGTAAAATTTCAAACCCCTGAGGGGTTGAATTTTTTTGTCATCAAAGCCAAATCTGATTCATGCTCAATGAAACTTAGTATTTTTGTTTGTGTTTGAGTATATAGGGGTGACTGTTTATAAAACGGGGAAGTGGAGTATGTCCAGAAGTCGTTCTAAAAAGTCTAATGGATGTATCATGGATGGAGAGTGCAAACGAAGTCGCAGGTTCTGCTAGTAGATCATAATTGGTCACACTTCGTATCATAACTGGTAGGAAACGGTCAGTATGTTATTGGTTTTATTATCTTATCGAAAGCCGAGGAAAGTCGATAGCCTCATAATGAGGTTAATGTGTGGCTGGCTGAAGAAATATTTACACTTAAAACCTTACTTGGATTTTCATAATTTATTCGCAGAGGCACTTACCGAGGCATTTCAATTACTGTGCAAAGAACGTGTGAATTTCACTATAGTAAAATGATCCTTTTATTTACTTCAATTTTAAATATATTAAAAAACGTTGAGTTTGATTTTTAGTGTATTTTTAAATAATGTCATTTTTTAAATCTTTCCTGTACAATGGTAATCGGAATGTTAATCAAATAGATAAAATAAGCAGATAGATCGGCTCACTCAAATTAGAGGCGTTTATAGTAGTCCTCATTGCTCGTGGTATGATAGACCGATCTACATCAGTAGATCGACTTCAGATAGAACACCTGTTCTATATGAAGTTGCTTACAAATCCACATCTTTCATTACCCAGCCAAAAAACATAATTGTAATTATATTTTTAAAAAATAGGTATACATAACAAATAACCTCTTTCCTTTGGGAAGTCGGTTAAAAAGACAAACCCGCTGAGTTTCTTGCTGGATCTTCTTAGTTGAGGTTGTGTTCCGATCCGGTGGTAGTGTAAGAAACTAAAAATATACAAAATAAAGACATTTCATTTCACTACTACTGACCATCAAGTGGATTGCTTCTATGTTTGTGATTTGAATAAAAATCAGTGTTTCGGTCCGTTTTCTACCGTCAAACTAAACAATTGCGTTTCACTATCTTACAGGCGCAAAGTCAATTTACTCAATAGGTGAAAATATGTATTGAGTTGGAAGTGAAAAATATTTTAAACCATAATTTAGTTAAATATGCCATTAAGGGACGCTGTTACGACCGCCGCATTCTTACCCCATAAACTGATTAGTAAGCGATTTGATTGTCAATACATTAATCACTGCATAAGTATACATATGACAAAATGTTGTAAATGATGTAAATATATGTAAATATAAGTCCAGTTACTTGAATAAATAAATAATAATAATTATTATTATTATTATAAACTAAACACGCTTTACATTTTGCGACCGGGGAGGTGCCACCGCTATATATACTTCTAATGTCAAGCTGTTCTTGCGTTGGAGTGGAAGGATGTCTTGGTTCACTATAATATGAGGCAACTATCTTAGTCCTCGAGAGTAGCAACGTCATTGACTTCAGATAGAACCTTTGTTCTATATGAAGTTGCTTACAGATGTGCATAGCAGTGACCACTTAAAATCATCTGCTCTATATGCTCGTTTACTACTTCTTTCTTATAAAAATATAAATATATATTACTTAATTAATACATCCTCTTGATAATTTTCTTTTCAGTTTCCTTTCCTTCGCATGGAATAAGTGTCATGTAAATACTGTTTATAGATAAATTAATTACTTTCGAACGCTGTTATAAACTCAATACAAACAACTTTCAGCTCTTAATTACTTCGGCGGCAGCGAGTACCTAGTATTGGAACTACTAAGTATTTTACCAATGAATTGATAGCTTTAAGGAATTGTTACAATTATTTTATTTTTACAAGAAAAATCATACTGCTTAAACTGTAAACAGAAATACAGATGCTTTTTTTTCATAACATTGAAGTAGCAAACGAGCGTGCATTCCACCTGATGGTAAGTGGACACTGCCACCCATGGTCATCTATTCTATTCTGACGTTTTAGGTCACAATTGTTAAAGGTTTAATAGGAGTTTTCAGTTTGTTTCGACCGCGATAAGTTAGTGACTATGCGACCGCGGTCTGCCACTTAGGTGAGTTTGAGACGGACTATGTTTAGGCCACCTTTTTGAGGCCCCTACCCGGATTGGGGAATAGCGAACCCAAAAAGTGGGCTGTTTTATCATCAGGCGTGCTGCTGAACCTCTCCTCCCGTCTCCACCCAATCAAGGAACGACCACTCTCGTCTGACTGCCTGCCTGCAGAGAATCAACCAAGCAGTACAGTTCACCAAAACCACACTTCTCTACCAATTCGCCATCGCCATAAGTCTTGCGCTTAAATTCCAGGAAATATGCCAAGGGTCAACGGTGCTTGACTATATTTTAGTGGATAAACACTTGCGCAGGTATAAATCCACTCTCTCGTCCATTACTTCAAAACGCTAATGGACAGGGTAATCCGGCAAGACTAGCATGAAGTAGAGGATGCAGTAGTCACTGTCAGCCACAAGCTATTAAAAGATCCTTATACACGCCTTTTATGATAGGTCACACTACCCTGCTAGATTGTTACATTTGCCGGAGCTTTTGTCGTACTGACTCGCTTACGGCTTCCAAATGAACACATTTATACCTAAAACATATAAATATGCATAAGTAACATTTCGTTATTTTACAACCACGACCCTTGCGATCCGTGATCATAAATGGGCCAGCGAAATCAGTTCCCACCGTAAAAAATGGAAAGTCAGGTACAAGTCTGTCAGTAGGTAAGTTGCCCATGATGGTTTGCATCGATTTGCCTTGGAAACGCCTGCAAACACTACAATTACGCGCTATACGGCGAGCTAAGTTTCTTCCACCGATAGGCCAAACTCGGGTTCTAATAGAGGCCAGCAAAGCTTGAGGGCCGGCGTGTAAGAGCTGGCGATGTTCATGTTGGAACAAAAGATGAGTAACGTGATGCTTAGCGCTTAATAACATGGGGTGTTTCATATCGAAACTGCATTCAGAGGCTTGTATACGACCCCCTACTCTAATAAGTCCTTCATGTAAAAAGGGATTAAGTGCGGAAATATGAGATTTAGACTTTAATGATTTTCCTTTAGCTAAAATTTCATATTCTTTGGGAAATGATTCTAACTGGGAAATAAGTATTAATGAATTAGATGCCTTATTAAGTTCATCAATTGTCAATGGACCTGTATATTTATTTGTAGGATTTTTACAGTTGTGAATGAATCTATGTATGTATGCAAACGTGTGTTTTAATTTAGTAAAATTAGAAAATTTATTTAATTGAAATATTGGATCTATGTTAACTGAAGTGCAGGCAAATGACTTTACTTCAGGTATGTCGTTAATGTTTACTTTCGAATCAACCCAATTACACTCAGGTAACAACAAGAAGCTGGGACCATGCCACCACATGTCACAATTAGCGACTTCTTGGGGACTAATCCCACGGGATAGTAGGTCAGCTGGGTTGTGTTCTGTGGGGACATGCTTCCAGGAATCAATGGCAGTCAATTCTCTGATTGAGGCCACTCTATTAGCAACAAATATTTTTAAATTAGATGAATCAACACGAAGCCAACTAAGCACAATGCTGGAGTCGGTCCAATAAACATGTCTATCTATTTTACGCCGTAGGGCTTGAGTTACAGAAGTACTCATTTCAGCTGCGAGCAGAGCACCTGAAAGCTCAAGACGAGGTATGGTTATAGTATTTGACGTGGGAGCAACGCGTGATTTAGCACATAGAAGGTGGACGCATACTCGACCCTCGCTGTCTATGGATCGAAGGTATATACAAGCTCCATAAGCACGTTGCGAAGCGTCAGAAAAACAATGCATTTCGACGGTGACTGGGTCTTCAAAAGATACCCACCTTGGTACGTACAAGTTAAGGTAAGTTCTCTTTGGGCGCAGGGTCGTCCCAATCGAATTTAAGAGACCACAAGTTTTGAATTAAAATTTTGGGAACGATAGTGCACAAGGATAGGAGGCCCAGGGGATCGAAGATTTTGAAAGTTGAAGAAAGAATACTACGTTTAGTAACTACAGAAGTATAACCCTCACCTATAGGAAAATGCAAGGTGTCTGAAGAAGGATTCCAGTCTAGGCCTAATGTGTTAGTTGAATGACTAAATGTAAGGTTATCAGAAGATTGATTTACATCAGAAGGAAGTAAAGAAGGTAAATTAGAACGGTACTTTCTTAAATTGAAACCTGCTTTAATTAGATTTGCGGACATTGACTGCTGAATGAAACGAAGCTGGTTTTCGTCATCATTTGAAGTCAGCAAATCATCCACGTATATGTCTTGCTGTATAATGGTTTTTATCAACTCATCACACTCTTCACCGACTTGCCAGAGACACTTAGTGGCAAGATAGCTGGCGCTAGCATAGCCGTAGGTTACTGTGTTAAGTTGGAGTGTCTGGAGTGCCTTATCTTCCGCGTCGCGCCATAGAATTAGCTGCATATTTCGGTCAGACTCGTCTACTAACACCTGGCGGTACATTTTTTCAATATCCGCTGACAGCACGTAATGATGTTCACGGAATCGAATGAGGATATTGAAGAGAGAATCTTGAACAGTAGGCCCTATCATTTGAATGTCGTTGATAGACAAACCAGATGTGGTGCGTGCAGAGGCGTCGAATACTACGCGAAGGCGCGTGGACTCACTGTCCTCGCGGATGACTGGGTGATGCGGGACAAAGTAGGAACTCTCAGGTCGGTCCTCCGGTGAAGGTGATAGATGTCCTAAGCTGCGGTATTCATTCATAAAATTTTCATAGGCAGACTTAAGCTCAGGATCTTTACGAAAACGTTTTTCTAAATTAAGAAATCTATGTTTAGCCATGAAATAAGACTCGCCTAAACAATCAATATTGTCGGTGAGCGGTAGCTTAACACAAAAACGACCATCCTCGGTTCGTTTAGTATTCTGTAAAAAATGAAGTTCACAAGCTCTTTGCTCATCAGTGAGAAGGGGTTTCTGTGGCAATCTTTCCAGCTCCCAGAAACGTTTTAAATCATTATGAAGTTCGATTATAATATCATTGTACTCAATATTTGCTAAATTACATTTTATATTGTCGACATTCCAAGCGTTACACATGGGACCTGCGATAAGCCATCCTAGTTTAGAGTCGTGTAAGATAGGGTTGCCTGTTCCTAAAGAGTGCTGTTTGGTACCTATAATTTCCCAAAATAAGTCAGCACCGATAAGCAATCCTATTTCGGAAGGCTCATAAAAGCTGGGGTCTGCAAGCTTGAATGACTTTAAGTTTAAATGTGTGATATTTAATTTAGATTTAGGTATTTTTCCGGTAATTTGTGGTATGACCAAACATGACGTCATTATGTTAAAGGGACGCGCGATAGACTTTATGCCTATGTTGCAACGTTCGGTAGTAAGTTTATAAGAAGTGTTACCTATTCCAATAACGTTTTTAATGTTAGAAGTTAATGGAATTAAATTTAATTGCTCCTTTAAAGCCTCTGTGATAAAACAAGACTGACTTCCGCTGTCTAAAAGCGCCTTGGTTGTGATCGATTTATTGGTTATAGGATTTGTAATCTCAACCAAAGCAGTACATAACAGTGTCTCAGAGGATGAAACAGCTGACACTGAAATAGGTTCAGAGTCTGTATTAACAGTATCGGGTTCCGCGGGCTTATGTAAATTGGTGTTATGACGTTTTCTACAAATTTTACATGTACCTGGTAGCCTACATGCACGTTGATGGTGGCCCTGCCGCAAACAATTGGTACATAATTGCAATTTGGATACGAAGGCTAACTTATCATCAATTGATTTGGATTTGAATTGAGAGCAATCATATATACGGTGAGTGTTACTATTGCAGAAGACGCACTTATTTGAATTTTGAAATGATGAATAATTCTGATTAGAAATAACGAAAGACTTTGTATGAGAATGTGGCATCTGTTTCATGCTTTGAAATTGGTTTGGTAATGGTTTATTAATTTTATCTTGCTTGCTACGATATACGGATTCGAGAACATCTGCACGACCTCTAATAAAGGACATAAAGTCATCTAAAGTAGGCATTTCCGAAGTATCAACCTTAGTGTGTATGTACTCTTCCCACTTAACACGAGTATTGCTATCTAACTTCACTGCAAACATGTATATGATCACGGTATCCCAATGGTCGGTTGGTTGTTTCAAACTATTTAAAGCGCGTAAGTTTTTTGTTATGTGGTCTACAAGAAACCTTAGAGACTTATCCGACTCACGCAATGGTTCTATACTAAATAAGGACTTTAAATGGTTATTTACTAATTGACGAACATTATTATAACGATCACACAATATATTCCAAGCCTCAGTATAATTATTGTCTGTTACTTCAAGGTTACTGATCACACGAGCAGCTTCTCCCTCTAAATATGAGTTTAAATAATGAAATTTGTGAATATTTTTTATTTTGGAGTTATTATGAATAAGGGAAGAAAACGTATCGTGAAATTCTAACCATTTAAAAAATGTACCATCGAATTTATTAATTTTAATGACCGGTAGACGAAAACCAATGACTTCATGATCGTCGTCGTCGGCTGTGGCAAAGCTACTACTGTGTTCAAGTGTCGACTTTTTTCTCGAACTATTAGCCGAAATAATTTCCTGGGCTTTTGCGATGGAATTGTGGAAAGATTGTTCTATTGCTTCTCTTGTATCTAACTCAGAACTTAACTTAATATCATCTAACCCCTCAATACTATTCTGCACGCTATCGAATTCGACAAATAACGCTTCAATTTTCACTAACTTTTATGATAGCACGTTAAGTTCGATAGGAGTAGGTTTTTTACCTTTAAATTCGTCTAATTGGTTACTAAATTTCGTAACGCGACCCTTTATTGAGGCACGTTTTGAGTTTAAAGTTTTATAAGTAGTCTCCATACCGATACAATTAACGCGCAATCAAGAAGTGATTACTCGTAAACAATTAGTAAAATATTGCATACGATACGCCCCTCGCTTCAATAACCGATGACTCGAAGACCGGTCTGGATCAGCTGATAAGGACTGGCCGCGCTGCAGCGGCTGGAGACGTGCAGCGTCAGTGCAGTTTACGCGACGACCCACGATGCGCCGGTAGTCGGTGAGCGAAGCACGCACGGCAGCTGGAATGGATTGTTCGAATGCTTTGTATATTTATGCAGAATAGATTATAGGACGGATAGCTAATAGGGATAGACAATGAGAATGAAATGATTGTGCTTTAAAATATTTTAGTATTAAGCAAGTATTTAAAATTATGGGATATTTATTGCGTTAATTAGCAGCTTCAATGAATAATTGCTTTCTTTATGCAAATAATGACACGTCTGTTGCGTCAGATAACACAATAGTATTCGTAAAAATATAGAATAGGTTTAGCTATTATGATTCTTAAAATGTGCAGTAGGCTTAATTAGCTAGTTTTTAAGAATATTAAATTAAAGGCAGGCTTTTAAGCCGTAAATAAGTGCATATAATTAGGCGTTTGAAATGCTTAGAAAGGTTTAGCTTTGGAAATTAATTACTAATGTGAGGTAGGTAAGACAAAGTGAATAACGGTATTATTTCTCACTGTTCGCACTAAAATAATGCTAAGGAAAGACAGCGGGAATAATTAGGCGTTTGAAATGCTTAGAAAGGCTTAGGTTTGGAAATTAATTACTAATTTAAGGTAGGTAAGACAAAGTGAATAACGGTATTATTTCTCACTGTTCGCACTAAAATAATGCTAAGGAAAGACAGCGGGAATAATTAGGCGTTTGAAATGCTTAGAAAGGCTTAGGTTTGGATATTAATTACTAATTTAAGGTAGGTAAGACAAAGTGAATAACGGTATTATTTCTCACTGTTCGCACTAAAATAATGCTAAGGAAAGACAGTGGGAATAATTAGGCGTTTGAAATGCTTAGAAAGGTTTAGCTTTGGCAATTAATTACTAAGGTAAGGTAGGTACGACAAAGTGAATAACGGTATTATTCCTCACTGTTTGCACTAAAATAATGCTAAGGAAAGACAGCGGGATGGATATATAGGTATTAAATGGAACGGGCTCACTTTTAGCTGGCAAAAACCACTGCTTCGGCTGCGTAGACTGCTGGACCTCGGCTCTTCGCTGGTTTTTTCGTTCCGTGGTGTTGACCGGCGCGCTCGGCGTGACGTGTCGATTTTAACCGGACAATCCGATAGATTGATGCGTATTATTTATCACGGTCGCCACTTTATGTTCGATAAGGGAACATAATAAAAAGACGGGATCGCACGACAATGAATATAATAGGCAAATTACAAAAATTAAGGCGCGGTTAACGTCGGCGATCTAATTGTGACTGCTTCTCGAATGCAAGTGAGGGGCGCGGTGGTGCGGGCGACGGGGAAGTCTCACCACTGCCCTCTGGTGGTGTTGGCGCGGTACTATAAGCGCCAACACCCAGAACAGTTAAACTGTGAGCAAATATTTAACATTTTAAATTTATGTATTTAATAATTTTGGGGCTTAACTTAACTATATTTCTTTTATGACTATGCCCACACTAAATATCACTTCGTACGTATACAATAGTAGATACTTTATACTTTGTACTTTATACTAACTAATATATACAGCCGTGTTTTTCTAAATCTGAGTTGGACTCTTAGAAAATTTGCCTAGGCTCCATAGTGAAGGAAAATATATTAATTTCGAATCTTTTAAATAGACTCAGGAGATTTTTAGACACATACATAATTCATAATCGTTCGTAATATTGAATACGTACAACGTCATTTATTATCCTGCAAAAGATAAAGAAAACATAGTTCCAGTAAAACATTTTAAAAATTGACAAAATTAGTTATAAAGCAAAACAAATTCACAGCACAATATCATAAGTTCATAACATTTTTAATAATAAGTAGATACGAAATTCGCCATTGTCGATCAACCCATTATTGTCCCACTGATGGGACTCCTCTCAGAATAAAAGAGAGAATTAGGCCTTGGTATATAATGTTGCTAAGTGCGTATTACAGTGAGGTCCACTCACATCGTTCGATTTATTTTAAGAACTTTCATTCATGCCGTTGGGTCAACTAAATGTTATTTAACACATGCTAAAATACATTGCAGAAATTTTACGCTACAGGGTTACGTCGTAAATGCCACACTCTTATAGTATCGTTCTTTAGTATTGTTAATACTCGGCCGTAGGTGGGAAAGTAGTTACGCAATCCACGCGTCCGACCGGTTTTGGGGGCCTTGGTTTTTATCAAAATAACGAACTGTAAGTTTGAACTTGGAATGCCGGTTATTTTTACGCGTGTTCCGATTCGAGTCACTTCGCAACGAGTAATTGTTTTTCATTTTATTTTTAACATTCCGCTTTCTTCACTTACAATTTGCCTTTGTAACAACTAAATATTTTATGGCTAATTAACATAATGAATGTTTTATCTCAGTTTGATCCGAAGCAAATTCAAAATCTTATTAAGTACATTGTTTACATATATACCTACTGCATAGAGATCGAACCCTCTGCTTAAATTTAGGTACTCAGACTTAATTTTTTTTTTATTACAGTAAATAAATCTTGAGGTAAAGCCGCAAGTGCTAGGTAGGTATATTTATACCTATATACCTACTATTACGTACATTTATGAGTATATAGTAAGGGATAAGTAGGTAAAGTATTATGTAGTATACCCATATCTTCTATAGTTATAGAAATTAAAATTCAAAGACATTTAGAACACCAAATTATGACATACAACAAATTATTAAAAAAATATTAACTAATAAAGTAAAATAAATGTTGAAATAATAAATCTATACTTTTTATCATTAGGAGGATCCAACTCAAAAAATTTAATACCTGTACGTTAGCCCATCTGTGGCCTTTTATGAGGTAGAGTTGTCGACTTTTTTGCCACCGAAACTTCGAATTTTGAAGGACATCCAGAATCCTGGATCCACCAATGCTTATGTTTAAACAGCAAGGCTGTATTCTGTGGTAGGTACGCTGAGTAAAGACCTATTCCAGCTGTGGGATAATAATAGTTATTCTATAAACACGTGTTTGCTACACGTGATTCTTAAAAAACGTATCTTAAAATCGCTAATAGTCTTATAAAACGAAATCCAAAGATTTATAAACACGTGAAGTTACTTATGATAATCAAAATTGAAAAAAACCGATGTACAGAACATGGAATTGCAAGTGAGATATGCCTACTGGTGACGTACCTAGCAATCACTAATTTGTTGGTGAAATACCATCAAATTAGTCCAAATATCGTTAAGTTAAGCGGCACTTGGAAGTTTCTCAATAATATAATAAAGTATAATAATATTTAATATAAACAGAAAATATTGTTTCAAGTGCAGGTAAACAGAAAGGACGTAATGCGAGGATGGAAAATAGATGTATGCGTCACAACAATTGTTTTAATAAAAAAATACAGGATGCCCGAGACACTATGATTGCAATTACATTACATTTTGTTTACATTGTGTTCTACAGGTGGTAGAACCAGTGCAGTTCGACCAGGGTTGTATCACTGCCACACCTATTTAAAGCGTGAAGCATTTCTTACGTTTTATTGGAAGGGTGTGGTGGCCGGCACTCTTTTATTCGGCATATTAGGCGACCATCATAGTCCTCGGGAGTAGCAACGCATCTGTGATTCACTTCAGATAGAACCCATGATTTATATGAAGTTGATTACCGCTTACCATCCAGGTGGACTGAATGCTCCTTTGCTACTTCAATCAGATAAAAAAATGTGCTCTCTACATCTCTTCTGTCTAACACAATATGCCTGAAATGAACTGTAGATATGGCATAATTACATTAGTAAGTAGTCATCGAAGTAGTAGTCTACACAGAAATGCCGTATTTCGATTACAGTCTTGTTTACCGTATTCACTACTTAAAAGTAGTACGTACTACTACATTTTTAACTTTTAAATATTGTGCTTGTAACGTCGATTCTCACGCTTATGTTTCACACGGACATTCTATATTTAGGCTCATTGTCTCCACATGGTCACTCGAACGTGTCCTGTACACTTACAACACCCTTTCTTCACCCTCGCTTTTTCCATACCACGTGTCACGATCATAACGGACCGCGGTAAACAGCCTTTTGGGACAGGATTTGCCATGCGATTAAAAACAAAGGGGTTTTTTAAAGTCCTATTAAAAATAAACGTGATAACAAGTCGAATTAATATTTCTAAGACGATTGGTGGTTAAACGTAATGACATCAGCCATAATTGGCCACTTTTAGAACCAATAGCAGTAGTGCCATTCTATAGTTGCCCATCGAATCTAATCTCGTTGTATCAGAATCTCGATTGTTATATACAACAAGAGTTAAATGAAGTCATTTGTTCGTGTTCCTTTAACGTATAAGACGCGAAGCCTCTTAGCAAAATGATATATAGAATAGTACTAGATTCGTCCTGCCGTTTCACGTACTTTGGGATAAAATGTATCTATCAACTTCATATTTTAATACCATTGATAGCGTAGATAAATTTTAATAAAGTAAAACTTAATACTACCTCTATATAGGTACAGTTAATCTAGGTTATTAACTATAGATACATGTGCCAAATATCACCGAAATCCGACGGGTACCTCTTGTGTTAAAGAGTAATAAACTCACAGTCTCATAAACTTCCGAATTTATAATATAAACAAGATTTCTATTATCACTTATTCTTTATTCTAAAATAATCTTTTTGTAAAAACTGTACAAACATGCAGATCATTCACCATTTTTATTATACGTATATAAATAGTAAAAAACACACGCTTTCTACACTCATAGCCCCACACTAGGATTTTTCCTGTGTCGAGGGTACCATGGACATACACAAGACGAATACACAAACACCCAGACGCAGAACATGAATCTAAACTCATCATTCAGATACCTGTCTGGTCGGGAATCGAACACGGCGCCCATTGCGCGTCAGATCGGTATGATAACCGCTCCGCTACGCGGGTCGTCAATACAAAGTAGTACCTAGTAATATGTACTAGATCTCATCTCCATACTCAAGAATGCACTCTGGCAAAGTAGACTTCTTCACAAAGAATACGGATTCGCTGTTTCATCCCAGATAGCTTTCGAGGTTATTAAATTATGTTGCAGAATAGCACTTCAGATATTTCCCAAAGCGCTATCGGTTAACCAGCGCAATGAATCGAGAGTCAGCATTATTAATTTGAGTATTATTTGCTTATTATTTAGTAAGTAACAATAAGTTTATTTCTGGATGGTTATTTGGGTAAAAGGTTTCTGTATCAGTTCTTCAGGGTTCAATGCCCAATGGGTAAAAACGGAACCAAGACTCCGCTGTCCGTCTGTCTGTCAATCGGCTTTATCTCGCTAGACAGTTGAAATTTTCGCAGGTAATTTAATTCCTTGGCTGTTACAACATCAAATAAAACAAAATAATGCGTGTGTACTTTGTACACGCGTTAGAAGTTATGAATTGTATGAACTACACTAGAAGTTACACTTTTTTGGTGTAACTACAAATGAATTTCTAGTAATGTAGACTAAGTGAGAACTCTTTGTCTAAATTTGTCAGTTAGGTGATACAAGTACCTATGGTTTGGCTGGAGTAGTACCACCTTTTACATCTTTCACGACCCGCGTGGCGGAGCGGTTACCATACCGGTCTGACACGCCATGGGTCCCGGGTTCGATTCCCGGCCAGACAGGTATCTGAATGATGAGTTTAGATTCCTGTTCTGGGTCTGGGTGTTTGTTGTATTCGTCTTGTGTGTGGCCATGGTACCCACGACATAGGAGAAAATCCTACTGTGGGGCTATGAGTGTAGAAAGCGTGTTTTAAAAAAAATACATCTATTCTAACGTGATACATTCATTCATCCTGGGATCCACAACCTTTCAAGGTAGTGGATCCGAGCTTGCAGGGGCGGCTCTAGCTTGTGTAGCGCCCGTGTGCAATGAAAGCCTAGCGCCCCCTAGGCCTGACCCCCCCCCCCCCCTCCACCCGTGTCTATTACTATTAACTTTGCCGTCGTAACAATAAAGTTTTTTCATATTCCAACAAGCTATTTTATAAGTAGATATAGCTTACAGTATGGTATTGTACGCGCTAACTGGCCGTTTCTATCACATCATTGTTGCACCATGATGGTCCAAGACGATGCTTTTAGCCGTCTCAAGGAGCGCCGCGGCGCATCCGTTTGCATTGCATACTCTGCACTATAGGTTAAGCCTCCTAAGCTTGCTAGACTAACCACGAGGCGACCATCTCACTCATCAGAATTGGTAACATATCCATAGTTACCATCTGTTTTTTGCGGAAATAGTTACAAATGTCCGCAGGTGGGAGTAACCACTCACACTCAGGTAGTAAGAAGTCTTGCTAACTACTTCAACTAAAAAAAGTTTACTTTGTTTACCACTTCTTTATCTACATCAAGTACCTTTATAGTCTAGTCGACCGTAATTAAAATTAAAATCTATACTTCATATTGTCCAAAGTAGCAAGAATATATCTCAAGTATAACTAAATTGTTATAATTTTCAAGCAATTTTGAACGCACCCGTTAAAGATAAATAGAGGTTTAATTAAACCCGATGTCTTTGTCAAAATACCCGCTATTGCTTTTAAATGCAGCTTAAGTAATTACCTAAGCTGCATTTAAAAGCAATAGCGGGTATTTTGACAAAGACATCTGACATTAATGATGATATGTATTGTCGTAGTAAGACATAAAATGTTCACTTTCGATTATTATGTTTATGTCAAATGCAAGTTAGTGTGTGTAATGTATTTTCAGTTGAATTAATATATATTTTATGCATTAGCTATTTGAAAAAATATATGAGCATTTCGTTAGCATTATCTACATCAACTATAACCGTGCGTAATTTCATACTCCTCCGTCTGTGGCAATTATCTTAAAAACGGATCACAAGTTTTTGCTTCACGTATTAATATATAGACATTCACCAAAACATATGTTTTGTTAATTTTTATGTACCTGAATGATATAGGTATATGTACCCACGTTTTCAATATCTAAGTGACTAAGTTCATTCACGTAATAATACTCCGTTCTCCATTATTAAGATACTTGCAATCCACACAGACTTGTCCTTATCGATATAAAACCAATTAAACGTTACTTAAATCAGGCGTAAAACGTTAACATCATGGTATTAAAAAATCGAAGAAAAACCTTCGACTGGATTACACGAAGTATCTAGTTAGCGGGAAACTCCTCTGGGCGAGGAGCGATGCAAATAATGGAATTAAAAGTGATTATTCGATTACCTGTGCAGCCGAGCGCCTGTTTTTAAACGTATTGGTACGGGAGCTAGCAACGTTTTAAAAATAAGAATTTTAGGTCAGCTGATTTTGTGATATGTCGTCCTTCTTGCACTTTCGGTTAAAGTCTGGGCTATCTGGCTGGCGGTAGCGGTTGCGTTCATTACTGCGCATCCTACTTGTCCAGGTAATAATCCTGGATTTTAAAATCATTTTAGAAGGCGTAATTTTTAATTTTTTGTTTTTAAATAAGTCTACCTGACATACTTTTTTTATTGCCAGACATTTTTGACAATGCTAACGATGTGCCATACGCGATTTTTTTATTTTTTTTTATAAAAATTTCAAAGTATTTTATAATGTCTGTAATTTTAATATTATGTTATTTAATGATAAGAAAAACTTAAAATAAATTTGCCAGACATTAATTCGATTGTCAAGTCTTGAATTAAAATGAAAAAGTCATGAAAAGTATTGCAGTATAATGCTAGTAGTCCGAGAGAGACAGTTGCAAAATTAGTCGAGAATGATACAGAGAACCAATACAAAAGTAAATTACTTGTTACTGTCTATATAAATAATAATAATAATAATAAGCCCCTCAAAATCTAACTTCACGTCCGGCATGACCATCGATGCCACGTGAGGGGCGGACGCTGGCACCAGACAATTAGTCTTAATACTTACTAGCGACTAACGAAGCTCTAGTTTTCCGTATCCCTTTTCCTCTTAGGGGGTCATAATATCAGACCAAGAGAATTTATTCAGGTATTAGTAATATGTTACCTACCGAAGCCAAGGTGGAACTGCATATGCCGAGGGCTGCATGGCTAAGCGGTACTTAGTTGTTAGTATGCGAACTCTGGGCACCGGGGGAAACCCAGTTTTACTTACCCTTGCCACGGTGAACGCAGGGCTCTGCCGTGGTTGACATTTATAGTCCCTAGCTCTTCGTGGGAATAAAATGAGAAGATCAAAAAGAATACAAAATAAAAATAAACATTCTGCCCAGTCTGGGGCTGTTGCAGAAATAATATCTAATCTGTCATCTCCAACATCATCCACACGTAGTTTATTTCCATCAACAAATTCAACTCCCCTCTCATTTGAAAATATACGCGAATCAATAAACCGGTCAACTACAGTGTCGCCAATGTCAGCAGATTTTGAGCAAGTACAAAATATTACACTCCCAACCTCGGATGTTGCGCGGGGGGCAAACGCCTTTTTGCCCGCGTCCACCAAGGCTGGAAAACCAAAACTACGCATGAAATGGAGCCAAGATGTTAATATTTTCATTATGCGTAGTTATTATTATATCACAAAATTAGAGACCGACATGACAACATATAGGAAAACGTTGCATGAACTTTTTTCAAGACAATATCCAGATATCAAAGTTTCAGAGCAAAGAGTTTCAGACCAAAGAAGAATGATAATTAAGAATAGGTATTTAACACAAGAAATATTAAATAAACTGAAGGAAGAAGTTTTTAGAAAATAAGAAGACGAAAAAACTGTAAGCGACGATAATATCGAATATAATCAAGTTCATATAGAAGTGAATCATAACCCGCCAGAATCTCACACATATGTACAAAACAATTTATATGAATCTCACAACTTATCACAATCCAATACTCAAACATTCACATCAATCTCACATTCATCTACACAAACTGAATTCATTACATTACTCTTAAAAAACGAATCGGATACAATTGCAGATGTCGTGCCACCCAATGACACCAGTTTTCAAGGCATGTATGATAAACTACAAATAGCAGTAACACAATACTCCGGAATGGATCCAACAGCGAGACCGAAGCTGCCAAGAATTAAATATACAAAACACCTTAACGATTTAGTTCAACTATTTAATCAACACATCCTACACCGACTCATATCGAAAGAAACACAACTAAATGATATTCACACTCTCATATACTATACAGCTTTAGTAATAGCAGAAGAACTTAATTACAAAATCACACACATAAAGAACCAAAAAACTATAACAAACCATCGTGGCAAATTAGACTAGAAAGAGACATAGAAAATCTTAGAGTGGATATTGGTAGAGTAACTCAATACGTAAACAACAATAGATCTGATAGATTAGTTAAAAAAGTACACGACATATTTAGTAGAATTTCTAAACACACTAAACACGAAAGTAATAATAGAAAACCAGAAGAATTTCTGGACACACTAAAACAGAAGTTGGCACTAAAAACACATAGACTTAAAAGATACAAAAGAACACTACAACGTAAAAAAGATAACACTCAATTCACTTCTAATGAAACACTATTCTACAGAAACATTTGCAAACCAAAACTGAATTTCACTACCACAACAAAAAATAATAACTATACTGAAATACCTACAAAAGAAGAACTTGAAACATACTGGGCCAATATCTGGGAGGTAAATATAAAACATAATGATAAAGCAGATTGGATAACAGAAGAACAAAGTAAATGGCAGGTAATAGACGAAATGGAGTTCAAAGAGATAACAGAGCTCGACATAACTAACTTAACAGCTCGACTACACAATTAGAAGGCTCCTGGGATCGACAAAATTCATAATTACTGTTTTAAAAAATTAACATCATTACATCAACCTTTAGCAATAGCTTTAACAGAAATCATTTTAGGCAAACAAAATATACCCATTCCAAAAACTAACAACCATCACAATACAGACCGATTACATGTCTGCCCACTATATATAAGATTCTTACATCAGCTATTACAGCGAAAATTAATACACATATCGAACATCACAATATCTTAGCAGAAGAACAGGTTGTCGACGTGGTCATATGGGGTGCAAACTGTTCCTGTCACCCTATTCTAGATAAAAAGATGCAAAAGAGTACGAGGGGGGCTCGCGGGGCGAAGCCCCCCGATAAGACAAAGAATTATAGCTCAAAAATTAATTTAGGGTAGGTTAGGTTAGACTTTTTTAATAAAGACTAAGCCCCGCGAAGCGGGGTTCCGTCGACTTTTTAGGCAATGTCCCCTAAAATTAAAGGAAAAATGATGTTTCCAACTATTGAACAAGCATGTCCTAGGTTAGATAAAACGTATAAATAAAAATATACAGTAAATGAACACTAATAACACTTTTTTTTTAAATTTTGCACTATTGAGGTTATGAATTTCGAAATTCGATAAAAAAAAACTACTCGTCTCCGGCAAGCGGGGTTTGCGGGAGGGGGTAGTACTAACCCCTCCCTACCCCCTCCACCCCCCCTCATCGCCCCTTAAGGTGGCACGATTCTAGACCGCTGCCACGAAAAGTATTATTTTATCGTTATGTCCTTTACAAAAAACACATTTTATTTTATCACTGGCCATTGTAACCAAATTAAAAAATAAACATTAAAATCAAAACAAAAACAAACATGTGACATTAGACTGACGCCATCTTGAAAACTTGCCTATCGCGCCACTGTCGTTGTCTATCTCTCTCGCACCTTTCTTCACCTTCGCAGCTGTCTCTTTCGGACTACTAGCTTTATACTGCTATACTTTTCATGACTTTTTCATTTTAATTCAAGACTTGACAATCGAATTAATGTCTGGCAAATTTATTTTAAGTTTTTCTTATCATTAAATAACATAATATTAAAATTACAGACATTATAAAATACTTTGAAATTTTTATAAAAAAAATTTAAAAAATCGCGTATGGCACATCGTTGGCATTGTCAAAAATGTCTGGCAATAAAAAAAGTATGTCAGGTAGACTTATTTAAAAACAAAAAATTAAAAATTACGCCTTCTAAAATGATTTTACAATCCAGGATTATTACCTGGACAGGTAGGATGCGCAGTAATGAACGCAACCGCTACCGCCAGCCAGATAGCCCAGACTTTAACCGAAAGTGCAAGAAGGACAACATGTCACAAAATCAGCTGACCTAAAATTATTTCTCGAAAACGTTGCTAGCTCCTATACTATATAAGGTGGTGGATAACGGTACATAGGTAACTATATTATGTAAACACAGTGACATGGATTTTATGATGCTAGCATAGTTCATTGCCCTCATATATCTATACTAATATATAAAGCTGAAGAGTTTGTTTGTTTGTTTGAACGCGCTAATCTCAGGAACTACTGGTTCGAATTTAAAAATTCTTTTTGTATTGTATAGACCATTTATCGAGGAAGGCTATAGGCTATATAACATCACGCTGCAACTATTACGAGCGAAGAAATAATGGAAAATGTGAAAAAAACGGGGAAAATTATTCATCCTTGAGGGCTTCCGTTGCGTGCGCTGCGATAACGGTACAAGATACCAAAAATATATGTATGAAAGAATTATTTCTCTTGAAATGATCTAAAAAAATGTCCGCGACAGTATATGCCTATCTTATAAGATTAACACACTAGAACCGTTTTCATGGTAATCAAATTCGGTCGAAATTAGTTAAGAGTTGTATCAACGTAATAATATTAATCTTTGTCCAAATAAATGTGTTGTTGATTAAGAGTATTTAATTGTGAACAAAATTGTCTTTGATATCACTTAATTTCAATGAACATCTTAGAAGATATGAAAATTTTAAAATAACACCGATATAGAATTCAGCCACCTCGCATGATGTGCAAAACATGACGCTGCAAGGAGGAGGGGCGTTGCTTGCGAGGGACGCGGAGAGAGGGGTGAAAATAAAACTAAAAATATAAGTTACGCAGAAGTACTTTAAAATAATTATGTTCTTTTCAAAACTAAATTGTCTAAAATAATAATAGAAAATGAAACGGACAAAGTCGTGGGTAACAGCTATAATTTATAAAGCTGAGGAGGTTGTTTGCAAAAATAAATTATGCCCAAAATAACTATTCCACGCGGACGAAGTCGCGGGCACAGCTAGTAATTTAATAAAATACATAATTTAACAGACTGTTGCTATAATATAAGGCAGGCAATTATAGTTTGGTAGTTCGAAACGCAATGTTACGCGGGAGATCCGAGGTTCTTATCCCAGACGCGTATTAGATTATTCGTAGCGATTAATTGTAATAGATAAACTGGTTATTACTTCATTTAACGGAGTAAGAGATTTGTGGAGAAATGAAATGAATTAAAATGTCTTTATTTTGTATAGGCTTACGGGGGCACTTACAAATTGTCAGTTACACATTTTTACAGTTTACACTACCACCGGATCGGAACACGACCTCAACTGAGAAGATCTGGCAAGAAACTCAGCGGGTTTGTCTTCTTTGGTATATTGTATTTTTTTGAAATTTTTTTCAATCATGTTTTTTTTTACATTGTAACAGATTTTCTTACATGCCTAAGAGATCCGAATAAAGGCGTGTGAAACAAAACAATCTCTTCTAGGCCAGAATGACGGACTATAGTTTAAATCGAAGGGTGAAATGGAATGTGACAAGCCCCTACGAGAGGATTCGTGCCTAGGCGTAGAATAATCAGATGTCAAAATACATTTTCATTAGTTGTACACAAGCCTACAATTTACCTATTGTACACTACTTTATTACAGAGTTTTCCGGACATTTTTTCTCATTCACCACCACTCCACCACTTTCAAATTTTGCGTTGACTAAAAAACGTCGCCAAAATCTAATTATCCTGACGCCCAGGGATGGTGGCGGCAAATCTGGCTACCTTGATAAACGAATTCAAGCCAACATATGAGGACTTCGCTATCGAAAGAAAAAAAATTGTTGACCCCGCATACGAACGTAGAGCCTCAACAACGTAGTCTCGCGTGGACCCCTGAGGGTCCAACTAGACCACTTTAGGAACCAAGGCTTTAGACATTCACCACCAATTAAAAAAACAAATATAACCCTCTCATCCTTAAAGGACACCTGTTACCAGCAGTGAGATAATATTGGGTTAACGGTGACAGTATAAAACCTACTTTTGATGTAGTCTATTTACCGAAGTAAAATCGCCAGCTGCACCGTACTCCTTGTAACTTTATCTCCATATAAAATAACATCTAGACAAGAACAACCGCGACGTGTGCTCAAAAAGCACCTATCCAGTTACGATAACTTCATCCTAAGTAAACAACTTTATTGCAGGAAATTCTGAGCTTACATTTTCTTATAATGTAGCGCTCCTTCTCATTTTTCTGTATAGTGTTATTTTTATAAAATATCTTGTCTAATCAGTATTATAAATTCCAACAGTTTGTGAGGATCCATTTTTTTTTAAAGATTGAAGCAGCAAAAGAGCTTTACTGCCGCCAATGAACAATTGTAAGCTTTATATACAACAGGGGTTTCATAGGAAATCAATCATAGATACTACTCCCGAGGACTTAGATTTGTGCCTTATATAAAAGTTAGCAACAAGGAAGTTTAGAAATAAGTGTGCTGGTGGTACCTTCTCGGTAGAATTACACTAGTTCTGGTACAACCAGTGTATCTATCATGAGTGCCCGTTACATATTGAAAAATACATGGTTTCTAGTAGAAAGAGTCTTTCCATATCCGACTTATCATACAAATGTAATAATTATACGCTAGTCGTAACAACAAACACACACTCGAAACTGTGTTCAGCGCTACCCTCGTAATAGAATGCAGTAATCTTCATTATTGCAAAATATAGTTTTTTTTTTGGGGTGGTTACAAGATTTTTATAGGTGGACGAACCAGTGTAGTTCGGCCGGGGAAGTAGCACTGGCATACCTATTTCTAGCGTGAAACAGTTCTTGCGTTTCGATGGAAGGGTGTGGTTTCTGGCACACTTTTATATGAGGCGACCATCTTAGTCCTTGGGAGTAGCAAGGCATTTCTAATTAAGTTTAGATAGAACTTCATGTTCTACATGAAGTTGCTTACAGGAGTCCATGGGCGGCAGTGACCACTTACCATTAGGTCGTTTGCTACTTAAATAATATGCAAAAAAAATAGAATATAGTTCAAAATTAACGAAAAATGCAGTTGGTTCTAGCCCTAAATTTAGTAATTATTGTGAACTTGATTGCAGCAAATCTCATTTAGGAGAACGAAATGCATTCACGTCTTACTGACAAAAATATTATATATATATATATATATATATATATATATATATATATATATATATATATATATATATATATATATATAATTTCAACATCAACGAAATAAAGTAGGGATTTGAGAAAAACACTTAAACGCATATGTCTCATAATAATCATTTTGCAACTATTGCATTTTCCATTACGATGGCGGAGCGGTAATTCGATAATGCACTAATGCGGACCACTCGCTTAGCACGTTATTCGATTTTACGACATATGAACAATTTAATCATATTTCCGTTATGCGCCGAGCGCTGGTAATTTTCTTTGGATATTTTAGAGTATGTAGGTATACAAATATTTTACACTATCGTACCAAAGGCACTGTTGCAGCAAATGTAGGTGTATAAACTTTTGGCAATTACGAAATTAAACAATACATATTTGAAGTTTTGAATAAACTCTATCTATTTACTAGCATTCATTTTAAACCCATATGGTTATAATGAAAATAGTTTTTCCTTTTTCCTCTGTTTGCGGACAATGTAATTACATACTAAGAATTAGCCTATGTCACTCTGCAAACTAAACCGATTCCAACGACATATTACGTTACAATAGCCATACATATCAAACATACAATTATCAATTATCAATATATTTATTTATTTTTACAAAAAACGGTTATACACCAATTACACTTTATAACAATCAAGTCACATATTAAAAAAAATACCGAGTGTATTTTTTTTTATTACATTACCCTTACATTGCACTTAGTTAAAAAGACACAGACGAGCTATGTTCCGAACACACAATTTATTTTCAAATAAAGTAAATAATCGAAAACAATTAGCTTAATAATAATGAGCCCTGAAGCAAACTTTTGAAGCTTTTAAATACCAAAGAATAAATTAAGTCTTCATGAAGCACATACTAAAAGTATCACTACATAGTATAAAATAAAGTCGCTTCCCGCTGTCTGTCCCTACGTATGCTTAGATCTTTAAAATTACCCTACGGATTTCAATATAGATTTTTTAAACAGGTAGAGTAATTTAAAAGGAAGGTTATTATGTATATTACATGTATAATATAGTAGAGAAAGACTGATAATTTTAGATTTTTGGTCTAGGTCAACTAGTTTGTAATAACTATAAGTACATTACACATTTCCTTCAACATTTCCACTTCAACATTGCTCTACCCTTTGCAGTAACTACTTGACATCAGATGTAGGTACCTACAGCGCCAATTAAAATCTTAATAAAAACGCTACGCAAGCAATCTACTAACTACGTTGACCTTATTTTAATCGACCTTATTTTGACCTTATTTTATAGATTTTGCTTTGTACAAAAGAGAGGTAAATAAAAACAAAGTAAATATGTATAAATTATGATAACCTTCACATTAGCAATTCTCTGATCTTTGTGTACAAAGTGTTTTTATATCTATCTGAAATGGTCGCTACATTATTTATTTGTATATTTTATGTTATTGTTTGTTTTTCGAAGGTATATATGTATGTCTATATTATATACCGGTGTGTGAAGTCCACCAATTCGGCCAGCGTTGTGGACTATGGCCTAAAACTCTCTCATTCCGAGAGAAGAATCGTGCCCCATTACGGGTTGACGATATATATAATATGTCCATATCCTTGGTACTCACTACAGTTTTAACGGCTTGATTCAGTCCAGAGTGACATAGATAGTGGAAATTGTATTGCATATGCAGTGATTAGAGAAAAAAGGAGAGGAGGGAGATGATATTTTTACTATTTTAAAAATGTTGGTTCCAAATAAAAGACAGTAAAACAAACATAGAAACGTGTATTATAACAATTTATGTTAATATTTTGACGTAATATAAAAAAAAAACTCAAAATTAATGGAAATAAATAACTCTTCTGCTACTACTATACCAATTCGCACTTGGCCAGCGCGGTGGACTATGGCCTTAACTCTCTCATTCTGAGAGAAGACCCGTGCCCAGCAGTGGGACAATAATAGGTTGACGACACACTGCTAAAAAACAGTCATCAGAAACTGGAGGCAATAAAACGTTTTTAAACAATAGAATCATAATAATTTAATAATGTAAGAAGCTAAATTTTGTTTAACGTATAGAATTTTAGAAGCGTTAATCGCAAACACCTTGTCATATTATAGGTACTAAATTGTAAAATAACTGTTACTATTTCCAAATATTTCTATGGAACTTATAATTGTCCGAATTTGGGTTCGTTAAAACTTTTTCATACGTCCAATGAATGTTTGTTAGTCAGATAGTTAGTAGTTTAGATGACAATCATAGGTGACAATAATATAGCGCGAACCATTGTATCAATATACAGAATGAACCTTTATTGTGCAGTCGACGGTGGGCAGTGATAGCGCAATGGCTGTAACTTGGCCTCTCAATCGACTAACCAAGGTTCAAATCCCAAGCTCTCACCACTATTTTTTCTGAAATGATGAGTATAAGAAATAAATGATCACTGCTTTGCGGCGAAAGAAAACATACATATAATTTTTTAAAACTCTCCAGAGTTTAAAAAAATATCTCAGGTATTCGGTGTATAATGTCTATTTATTCGTACTAGGCCAGCGCGGTGGAGTATGCCCTAAACTTTTCCCATTTTGAGAGAAGACCAGTGCACAGCAGTGGAACGAACGTTTAATGTGCGATATGGTGTCGATATTGAATAGCACCGCTCCCTCTTTTTACCCGAGAGACGTAAAAGGGGACTAAGGAAGAAAATTAGGAGTTTAACGTCTTTGGCGCCCAGCGTGGCATGAGTTTAGATTCCTGTTTTGGGTCTGGGTGTTTGTGTATTCGTCTTTGTGTGTGTCCATGGTATCCACGATACAGGTAAAAATCCTAGTGTGGGGCGATGAGTGTAAGAAGCGTGTCTTTTTTTATCAGTAACATCGACTGTTGTTACCAACACGCATGCCAGGTGCGGTGACTGTCGGCATAAACCACCATCAGGTGAGTCCTGTATACAATGGGCGTCAAAGAGATGATAGTTTATTTTCCGTGCAACATAATACCTACGAGTCCACGTAAAATTTAACGTGTAAATCGGTACGCGTATGGTTAAAGTCTCCAGCAAAGTTAGCAAGTTTTTGTTATCGTAACATCTATTTCAATCTAACTTAAAATACATGAAAACTTTGAGGTCGATGTGATATTTCCCTAATAGAGCTTGTCACCCCTTTGGCGACAAGCGACACTGCTATAAGATAGTTCGGTAAAGTGACTTGCAAAAGCGGCAACCCTGTATTTGGGTCAACACCGTGGAAAGGTGATGTGTGATATTGGACGCGTCATACTCTTTTTGAGGGAGACTAATGTATCTATGAGGATAGTTTGATTTATTTATTATTTATTGCATTATACATTTCATCGGATTGAAGCAGCAAACGAGCATACAGATACTGATGGTAAGTGATTATTGCTACCCATGGACGTCCGCAACTTCATATAGGGCAAGGGTTCGATCTGAAGTTCTCAAGAAAATCGATCTCGTATGAAAGTGAGACGGCAACCAGACCCTTCCGCCAAAACGCAAGAACTCGATTACATATCAGTCGAAAGAAGCAATTGTTCGTCAAACCGGCAGGGTGATTGTTCCACATATGGAATCGTATGATACTAAAAATAATATGTTAAATTATTAGCAACCGGTTTCATTTAAAGAATAAAGTTTAAAAAGGAATAACACATATTTCGCTTATTCAAATATAAATTCAAACCATTTACAATTTTACAAGAATGCATGGTTTAGTGAGGTAATAAATACTCATGACTGCTATTTGTGTTATAATTATTACAAAGATATTTCAAATTTTACCCGTCAAAGTTTGGCCGTGACCACGATCCATGCAACTGGGTCGAAATATCGGCAAAAAGAATTCTATAAGAATTCATAAACCGCATATCGTGAGTACCCGTTAAGTATTATAATGTATCAATTCCGCGATAATACTAGTCTAAAATTTTACATATTAAAAAAATTTGACGCATGAACGCATAGATACTATTACATTTTTATGATACAAAAATAACGAGTACCTAACTACATTATATTATAATATACCTGCAGTTAGCTATTTTATTACTTAATTTTAACTTATACTATAACTATATTATCCCACAAAATATATTGTCAAAAATAGTTATTATTATTACAAAAAAACTAACTTAACCTAACCTAAAATGGCCGCGTGACATAGTTTTGGACTGCAATTTCAGTTAAGCTCAATCAAACTCAAACTGAAGTCTGTGAAGTTTGAACCGATCCTTCGCACGTTTCTATATAAGTTTCGTGTGCACACAAAGTGGACTTTCTATTTAGTTGCGATTGCAACTACTTATGCTCGATCTAATACTGAAGTACTTTATAGAACAAGATGGCGATGCCATTAGGTGTTCTAAAGCAACGCGCTTCACTAAAAGCCGATAATTGGAACTGATACCTCTACAAAATCGCCGTAGTGTGAAATAGACTTCTGTACTAGGTATTAGGAACAGGAGTGCTGTGGAAATAGGAGTAATGTCTCAAAGTGCATGATCAGATTTGATTTATCTACAAAATCGCTATCAATTTAAACTTCACCACGCTTATATGGAATGTCAGGTTTAATGCATTGTGGCTAGTATTGCGGGATACTTAATACATACATTTCGAAGGATATGGAATACTTAAATATACTAACGCTATAATTTTCTATCTTTCCTACCCTTTTTCCATTGGGAAGTCTGTAAAGAGGTATAGTTCTATTTTTGATCAAAAAAAGACAACTTAAAAATATGGATCAAACGCTATATAAAATACAAACAGTACCCGCGACTTCGTTTGCGTGGACTGTAATAAAAACCATCCAGTAGACTTGAAAATCACTGTTCGACATATTTCAGGGCTGACCTACTCGTATGGCAAGCATTGCAGAAGGTTTTCACCCATACTTTACATGTACGCAGCCCAAGTTTCCAAATAATCAGATCAATTTTTATTTCTAGTCCGAAGCCTAAATTGTATGCTGCTAAACTCCAAAATGTGAAATTTCTGTACAGAATTTCAATCCAATTTTTAACATATTGTGAAGATATCATGAATTTCTTTTTGTCGAAGACACTTAACCCAGACCGGAGTTTGGTGAACATGGATAAATGTAGGAACTTTTGTCTGTAAGCTATGTGGTAAGGCTGAGGTAAGGCTACGATTTCGCGTTTTACTGTGGTCTGGCTGGCGTAGGACCCATTTTAAGGTAATCTCCTTTGAGATTTCGCTGAAATTCCTGTATCAGTTCTTTTATGAAATGCGTGCGTTCTTGAAGTATAGGTACTTACACAAAAAGGCCGTGGTGAGAGACTATGCCCACCACTTAAGTTTCATTCGTAACAGTCGTTAAAGACGTAATCTAACAGAAGAAATAGCAGCAACCATCCACCGGTGACTATTCTATCTCCCTCTCTTGTCCTGCAAATTTAATCTGCAAATTAAACCCTAGAAGCCCCTCTGACCGAATTTTAAACCTTATTTCAACCCGTTTAGGGTAAAATTTCAAGTCTTCCAATAATCGAATATAGGGTATTATTATTTTTTAAGTTTAACAATTCGTTTTAAAAAATGATATTTTAACAGAAAGAGACAAATACCAATGTTCATAGAGCATTTTTTAAAATTGGCGGATTCTTAACTTTCAGTCGAATTAGTCCTTAATAGTGAATTCACCATTTTTATTTTATACTCATTTGGATAATGATTTTCACAAAATGGTGAAATGCATATTACATTTAGTTCATTTAATTGGATTTACACAGTTCATTTAATATAGAGAACGATATTTAACAAAAGTTTTTGTCTTATAGAATTTACAAAAGATCTTACCAAAGTCCATCGATAAAGTTTGTACCACGTAGTCAATTCGTAGATGAGACACAGCTATTTGTTATAATAGGAAATACAATCATACACATAAATAGTGCAAAGATATGACGTTGTACACCATTAATAGTACGTATTCAAACTTCAAAGTGTTTTGCAGCATACAAAATGTTTACTTCAATTTTACTCTCTATTAGGTGAACATGAATTACTTGTATGAAGTCCTCTAAGGCATTTTTTTAGTTTTCATTCTATGTACAGAATTGAAATCTTCTACAGTTTTATACTCTTGTATAATTACCTATTATCAGTAACATATTGTGTTAAATTTTCAACCCTCATGAATTATATTGCAAAATCAATTTACAAGCATGGGGTTCAGATAATTCTCTCGTTTTACGTTCATTTATATAATGTTTTACTTGTGTCGACTACTTATGTACGCTTCGGATTATGAGTGCAAATATTTAATTCTTTTAAGCTGCCCATTACCATTTTACGTATAAAATAGGTTTAAATTAATTTTAACAGCTTTATTGTTATGCACGTACTTATTAAAAAAATAAGAAAAGCACTTTTAAATTAATACCTACTTGTCTTCAGAACATTTTATTTATATTCATTCTGTTTCATAGTACTTAACTGATCACTTATCTTCAAAACATCTCAAGGAGAAAGTAATAAGTCTTAGTAAGTTTTCCAACAATTTTCCGAGAGAATTTAAACAGGCAAGAGGTAATAGCCACGGTTTTTATTTTTATTTCAAGCTCTTTCTAAATACTTGTTTCTTTTTAAATTATTAAGTGCAAAGTAAGTAGTATATTTAAAATAAGGTAAATTGATATATTTAAAAAGGAAAACGTTGAGTTATTTTCAGTTCACTGTAGTTATTTAATACTTGAAATCGCTCTTTATTTATCCATATATTAGGTATTTAAGTACTACTTTGTTTTTTAAACTTAGATGCATCTAGCTATATTTTGTCAAATCTTTTTGTTAATACATTCGATCGAATTCGAATTTGTCGAGCCGTCGACAGGGGCAATTTGGTTTACATTATCGTAATCAATAGGAAGCTCATAATGACACTATGAAAAAGAGACCTTATGGGTGTATTTTGTAGAAATAACAAAACAGTGTTCGCATTTTAGGGATTCCATAAAGCTCCTTAAATTCTCTTTACGATAGAATACGTAATTAGGAATTTCTACGATTTAACCCAATTGGACGAAATATTAAATTCAGTCAATTTAGTTATGACTGTGCGAAATTTGTATCATTAACGTACTTTACCTATTAATAACTAGAAACATGGTCAAATTATAAAACAAAAAACCCACTGGTTAAAAACTAATAAATTGTTTTCTTGTTTTCTAAATAATTTATTTATTTAAACGTTTTTTGTGTCAAAATAGTATAATATAAGAGTATAGTTAAATATAAGAGTGTTATAATGCTAGCATTCGGTTGATACCCATGTTGTGATAATAAAAAAAAAATAAACTTCCCCATTTTTCTCTCACCGCAGAGGCTATATTGTAAAATTATATAGCCTATGTCACTCTCACAACTGAGTCGTTCAAATGACATGTCATATATTACAATCCGTCTATCCGTGAACTGTAACGTGTGTCAAAGAATCGGACATAAATACATACACCCGAAAACCTTATCCTTCTTCTGACGCAATCGAGAAAATACATAGTAAAATTTGATGATGTATCTTTATGTGCCCATAGAAATTAAAGACCCAATCTATGAAACACCTATTCATTGGTATGCGATGAAATTAATATATTATATGTAGGTACTCATAAATCGGCTATCATTCTACGTGAAGTTAAACATAATGCTCTGAAATGTTAAAGACTGAGTATCTTCGAGCGAGCAAAATAAAGTGAAGTAAGACTTTTATTTTTGAAAATAGGAGCTAAGCGGATTTTATCGATGGAGCTGCAAACTGAGATAAAATTTTATAAAGCAACATCCGGGGAATATCGCCTTTGTATCGATGAACAAGAGTATTACGTTTATACGTCTTTTATACAAGGGAATATCATGAGCATCGTCCAACATACAGAGGCAACACAATTTCACATTAAAGTTTGAAAATTTGATAAGTAGGTACACCGTCATCCTTGGGAGGTGGACTGTGGTTGGATTCGCGAGATGGTAATGAGTGAGTTGTGGACGGGGAGGTACCACCGCCGTACCTACACATTTCGAGCATGAAGCGTGTTGCGTTTCGCTAAAAGAATGTGGTAGCTGGCTCACTTATATGTGACGCAACCATCTAAGATTTCGGGAATAGCAACGGATCTGTAATTGATTTCAGATAGAACCCCAGTTTGAATTGATTACTGACGTCCATTACGTAAAATGGTAATGGTCAGGGATAACTTATCCTTGGGTGGTCATGTTTGATTGCTACGTTATATGTATTAAAAGTACGTGCTTCTTTATAGAAATAATATAAACGTAATTGACTGAGATTGATATTAATACCGTAAATGCAAATTTTCCTTGATTACGTTTTCACGAATTATACACTGAATCGGTTTTTATGAAGATTCATAGTGAGATCTGTAAGAAGAAGCATCTTTTAACAATACCTTTGAGGATATAAATAGTTCGTATTAAGCATTATCGTGTTGTGGTCGTACGATTCATAAATAATCTTTATATTGCAAATATAAAACTTAATATTTAAGTTGCTGTAAAAACTACATTTATATGTTGTGGACTTTTCACAAATCACAATCGTAAGAGTTGAAAATTATATTAGGTTTATGCCGCAGACACTAGGCGCAATTTTGCTACTTAGGCCCTCCGGACAAATTAATCTTGCCGCCCCTTCTAATCATAAATCAAAACCCTTGTCCGTAAGAAGAATATATAGTATTCTTGAAAAAGAGATATGACAAATAAGAACCGTCTATACAAAAAGTTTTATATAAATTAATTTTAATTTTTGCCTGGTCCAATCGAGCGGTGAAATCGGCGGCAATTTAGAATATTGCCGCCCCTCACTTTTACAGCTCGGGGCAAATTCAAAGCCTGTAAAAATCAATGCGGCCGAAGTCTAACATATCGGTCTAAAATATCAGGATGTAATCGGTATCGGAGCATTTAGTAATATGAAGAATATCTAACTACTGATCATATACAATTGTGTTTGTATGTACACACACATGTAACAAGATCTTTAAACTTCGAAACTGATGGATCAATTGCCATTAAACTATTGCTTAGTTTAAACGAAGAATCTTTTTATATTGTCTATTTCACCTTAACTTGTTATATAGCTACACATTTTTTTAGCAGTGGACCTTCTACACGATAACAATAGGTAGAAACAAGTGTACATAAATAGGAACCAAGAGAGTACGCTATATTAAACCAATCAGTTACGGGATGTTACATCCAGATGTCGATAGAGAAACTGCGTACTTGTAGGTAAAGCCTCATATCCGCGCGGGGAATGGGGTGCGACCTAATACTGTTCCACTCACATCACATGTCACCTGTTTATTTTTATCTAGGACGACCTTCTTACATTGTATCTGCAATATAGTAGCAGTAAAACGCCTATAACGCACGCTTTGTTATGACAGTGTTGCAACCCAGTCATGTGTTGTGTGCCAATTTGTTTGAAACATAAAAAGAAAGCGAATTGTTACCTTTAACGGGAAAAAGAGGTGTTTTTTATGATTGTATAATTCGAAAGTATTGTGTTTTTGTCTATTGAAGTAGCAAACGAACGTGCAGTCAACCTGATGGTAAGTGGTCACTTCGTCCCTGTAGTTCTGGGATTAGAATAGGGCAACGGTACCCCCTGCGTGTCGTAGAAGGCAACTAAAATGGGGCTTTCGGGGTTGCGGGCGGCAAGAGTGGGAGCTCGAACCGTACAGCCAGGCGATCCCAGGAAGGGTGGTGGTACGCATGGTCCCATATCGTCGTAAAGACCAGATGGAGCGGCTAGCCCAACCGCTCTCCTGTTCGATGGGGCAACGCGCTCAGAGGACTCCGGTTGCGTTCCTTTGGAGATCCTGGAGTCCTCTGTGTAGCTCCTAGGACGATTACCGGGGGGTTTTAGTGCTGTAAGAATACCACATAGCCCTGCATCGCTTCCAAGGCATCGGGTACCTTTTGAAGGTTTCCCCTTCGAACGAACAAAAAAAAGTGGTCACTACCGCCCATGGACATCTCTAAGCAACTTAATGTAAAACAGATCTATTAGAATTCAATCTCAGATGTGTTGCACCCGAGAACTGAGATGGCCGTCTTGTATAAAATTATGCCGGCAACCACACCTTTCCATAAAAAAGTAGAAAATAAATAATAGTTTAAAAAACTAAAAAACACGCTTTTTATAGAAAACCGAACTAAAAAATAGAAAATAAATTTAAATTTAAAATAGTAGTGTGAATAAAAAAAATATATTTTATTTAAAAAAAAGCGTGGGGTGCTTTTAAAGATATTATCGAAATGATAATCAGTCTACTCATATCTGTCAATAAAATATCTATAACCATCAAAATCGCGCCCAAAGAAGTTGGTTACAAACAAACAAAAGTGAAGCTAATAAAAAGCTAAAAGCTAATAAAATATAAGAAATGCTTCACGCTAGAAAGCAGCAGCGGCTCCATTAAAGCAGTGGAAGTGGTACATCCCCGGTCGAACTACACCGGTTCTACCACCTGGTAAACCAATTTAAAGGTGGTGGAACTCTTTGTGATTCAACTCCAGAAGTACACCCGCCCTATTTTGCCTAATAACAACCGTGTTATGCGTTGCTATGTTCTGGTCCGAAAATATGATCAGGGAGATATAGTTATTCGAGGCATTTATTTCAACGTAAGAAGCGTTGAAATGAACTAAACTCAGATAAAACTGATTTTATCTGGGATTGATTACAAGTTTCCAAGGGCGGCAGTAGCCACTTATCAATAGGTGAACTGCAAGTTCATTTGCTACTTCCATAATTTAAAAATTACCTGCGTGGCGCTTTGGTTACCATACTGATCTGACGCGCAATGGGTTCCGGGTTCGATTCCCGGCCAGACGAGTTTCGATATGTTCTGGCTCTGGGTGATTGTGTATTCGTCTTGTGTGTTTCCATGGTACCCACGACACAGGAGAAAATCCTAATCTGGGGCTATGAGTGTAGACGGCGTGTTTTTTTTTAATTAAAAAGACATTTTTATCTGGGGACATGAATAGTTTACAATGAACCTATATATATGCAACCCATCTCAGCTACTAGCTACTAGTTACTGCCGTTCATGAAAACTTGGTCAACCCTAGATTTGACTGGATTCCTACCTGAGATCAACCATAGTCGGTATCCCTCAGGACTAAAAGTAAGTATGCCTCGGACAAGTAGGTACACTAGGTGGCTGAAATAGATCCAGTGCTTAATTAAATTTTAGTATTTCCTACTTTACATAATAAAACGAAATATATTTCTTATTAATATCCAAATATCTATAAGAATAGACATATTGGATTTATCGGAGATTTTACCATCAAGTCTGAACCAATAAACTGTGGATAGTAAATTCCTTTCGAGAAAAATCATGAAGCTAGTCTCCGCACCGCAATAGTCGGCTGCGCGCAATTCAATTTTGCCTTTTTCATCGTCGCAATTTATATTGATAGAGAAAAATCTCTAATGAAAACTTGATTCCAGCTTCTGCCGACAACTTTTAAGATCAAAAACCAGTGAATTTCAATCCGAACCTACCGGAAGACTAATCTATTCAACTGTAGCAAACTGGTTAAATTAAGATATTTCATTTCGAAAAGAAATTGCTACCATCTATGCAATACTGCTTTATATTAATAAGACTTAAGTTTCACACGAGTCGAAGGTTTTCTAAGCATAGTTATGTAAGGTGTACATATAAATTCAAAGTAAGCAATGATAGCATAATGGTTGAAACTTGCCCTCTCGATCGTATTAGAAATGAATTATCATTACTTTACGATGAAGGAATTATGACGAAACCAACACGCCCGAGAGTTCTTTAAAAATTGTTCTCAAAGATGTGCGAAGTCCTTCAATGCACACTTGACCAGCGCGGTAGACTATGGCCTAAAACTCTCTCTTTCTTAGAGAAGACACGTGCCAAGCACTAGTAGGGACAGTAATCGGTTGACAAAATCAAAGTATTGTTATAACATACAACATCATCATCATCAGCCTTTATCATTCCACTGCTGGACATACGCCTCCCCCATGCTGTGCCACAATGCTCGGTCATCAGCTACTCTCATCCAACCACTGCCTCCAATCCTCTTAAGGTCATCAGTCCAGCGAGCCGGAGGGCGTCCTACACTACGTCTGCCGGATCGTGGTCTATATTCGAGAACTCGTCTGCCCCATCGGCCATCGGTTCTGCGACATATGTGGCCAGCCCACTGCCACTTCAGCTTGCTAATTCGTACGGCTATGTCGGTTACCTTGGTTCTTTGCCGGATCTCCGTATTACGGATTTTATCCCGCAAAGAAACGCCAAGCATAGCTCGTTCCATCGCTCGCTGAGCTACTCTGAACTTGTGGACTAGTCCCAATGTCAGAGTCCACGTTTCGGCCGCGTAGGTCATGTCATATATAACATACACTTATCCCAAATTTTATTTAACTCTAGATATTATCAGTGTGAAGCGTGATGAAAGATTTTGTTTGAAAACCTTGTCAATGTATCAAACTACTTTGCGCTAAAAGCAGCCAAAAGCATTGACAAGGAATAAACTCCATTGCCTAGGAGAGGCCAACGTCCAGCATTGAAATATACAAACAATAGGTACAATACAATACAAACAACTTTATTGTACACTAAAATCAGATATAAAACAATAAATAGTATGGGACACATATACTTGAGTTCTGTCTTCAATTCATTTATATGAATATCGCCAAGACGAATTTAGTGATAGAATTAGTCCCTCTAATAAATTGTTAAACCAAAATAGGTGCCACGTTAAGTTGAAAAGTATTTATAATGCTCATGGTATATGTAGGAACATTCCTAATAGATATACGTTCAATACTATAAAAGATTTAAAGTTAATGATATTGAGTTTGTACCTACTGTATTGTGAAAAAAAAAATGATTATAGATAATGAATAATATTTTTTTGCACATAGATAGTAAAATTTAGTACACGTTAATAGCAAATAACAACAATCCAACATTATGTTTGTCTTCATTCTGTTAATAACGATACATTATATTATCATATAATAGCAAAATAGCCATAGTAAAGTACATAATAGTTGCGTAATCCATCAGGCGTAATGCTTACTGAAATCTCTGAGAACGAAGAGCGAAATAAAAGCTCCAATGATTTTTCAATATACTCGTATATTTGAAAAATGCTACAGTAAAAGCTTTTAACAGACAGCTTAAAGCACATACCATAAATAATATTCAATGCACTGCTACCGTTCACATGTAAGTATTCTAGGACATAACCCCTTTGAGGCTCTTTGGGTACATGCTTTGTGAAGCTCTTCTATGCCTGAATTTCCACTGAATTCAAAGTGTTTCCTTACACAAAACGTGGTGGGATTATTTTAAACCCACAAACATATTTACGAAATCCCCGTCTACACTAGGGGGATAAAGTGTAACAGAGGGTTTGTTGTTGTCCCAACAGAACCAATCTATAGTCGGTAACAAAGGAATAATATAATAATATTATATATAAGCCTATATTTTAACAGATGTTTTTTTTATATATTATACATATTAATACGTGAAGCAAAAACTCTGTACCCCTTAAAAAAAACGCGAATTGAGAAGTATAAAATTTGGCACAGCTATAGTTTATATAGGGAAGAGGTCCAAGGATGCATTTTTTTTTAAATACATACAACATACACAAAATTAATTAAAAACATATTACACATAATACCATGCATTTATCACAAACGCATGGATAATAAACGAAATAAAACTATTCATAATATGACGAAATGAATAAAAAGCCCCCAACGCTATATGAAGCAAACGGAACAAAGATTTAAAAAGTCAAAAATATTATCCATATATATTATATTACCTATAAATAATAAAAGAAATAGAACATTCGATGTCTTACTATGAAAACACATAACGTCATAAATGTCAGTGTCCTTGTCAAAAACCCGCTATTGCTTTTAATGCGGCATAGCTAATAAAACCTCTTTTTATATTCAACGGGTGCGTTCAAAATTACTTGAAATTTATTACATTTTATTTGAATTTGAGAAATATTTGTACTGGCTACTAATTGGCTGCATAACGTATTCCTTGGTATTCGAATAATCATCATCCAATAGCTGCCTGTTAAAAAAACATCTACAAAATAAAATTGAGAATCCAATCCGACGGCGGATTAGTTGGAACATTTTCGTTAAGATTACAATAGAACTAGGTAATGCTTTGTAACCGAAGCGGGTTTGACGTGGTGCACTAATAGTCGAACCAAATACTACCACGTTACATGTTACTATAGCATTAATTAACCAGGCTTAGAGCAGTGATAGTCTAATGAAACTTGCCCTCTCAATCGGGAGGTCCGAGGTTTAAACCCAGGCATGCAGCACTGGTTTATGTGCGCATTAGAAATTAATTATCCCTGAAGGAAAACATCGTGAGAAATCCTACACTCCCGAGAGTTCTTTAAAAAAAGTTCTCGGAGGTGTGCAAAGTCCACCAATTCGCACTTGGCCAACGCGGTGGACTATGGTCTAAAACTCTCATTTTGAGAGAAGACCCGTGCCCAACAGTGGGACAATAATGGGTTGTATCCGAACCCGGCTTAAAAATGAGTAATCCTACGGGAATCTACTGAGAAGTTGAGCAAGTAAACTTTAACTTTCCAATTATCTAGTTTCAAACACGGATAACCCAGTTACTTAGCGAGTAGCCACTGATCGATTTCCAAGACTTCATAATTATTTGCCACTGTCGAAACAGATTAAAATTTGCTTTGCCAAGTAATGATCAATGATGGTGATATTTTTTTAAATTTTAGATCATACAGTACCTATACTGGGAACTTTTCAGGCATATATGATGTAAAATTCTGCTAGATACTACTAGATACTAATCTATAGTGAAAAAATAGCATTTATACATATGTACAGTATGTAAGTCCACCAATTCGCACTTGGCCAGCGCGGTGGACTATGACCTAAACTCTCTCATTCTGGGAGAAGACTCGTGCACAGCAGTGGGACAATAATGGGTTGATGCGACAGTATGTAAAAGTATGTAAGCCAAAAACCCGATTGCTAAAAATAAAATTTTCAGTCGATATTTTGTTTATTAAATAAAGAATTTAATTTAGTCTCTTTTAGGAGTCTAGTAACATAAAAGTTTTACAATATAGTATACATCCATAAATAGCATATGTATGCACTATTTACTACCTTTCATTTAATATTGTAAAACTAAAAAAATATCGTCCCACTGTCTCCTTTTTTCTCTGAATGTATAGGTCGTAAAAAATGTTAATTGATTTACCCTCTTTTTAAAATATTTAAATCTCATAAACAATCACGGAGCGCGCAAAATTTTATTTCTCATGACCGATCATCAAAGATAAGCAACTTCAGGTCGGCAGTTGGATGGCTGGTCGGTAATAACTAAATTTCATGCGCACCCATGCTTCAAAGAGCACATTAAAACCGTACCAGTAAGTCCGACTTATGGATTTTGTAAACATCCGAAGCGTCGCTAGTCTGCAACTACACTAATTTGCATCGGAGAAGCATCGGTATAAAGTACTGCGTGCTTAGTAAGAGTTTAATATCTTTCCTCAAAACGATCGTTGTCAACCCATTATTGTCCCACTGCTTGGCACGGGCCTTGTCTCAGTATGAGATAGTTTTTAGGTCATTAGGCCATAGACTTCACACACCTCTACGAGCTTTTTTTTAGGGAACCATCGGGTGTGTAGGTCTCCTCACGATGTTTCCCTTTACCGTAAAGCAGTGATAATAATTTCTAATATGCACATAATTTCAGAAAAATTAGTGGTGCGCATGGGATTTGAACCTCGGACCTCCCGATTGAGAGGGCAAGTTCCAACTATTAGGTTATCACAAGGTCTCCTTTCGATACTCTTAAGGAAGAATAATGCTAAATAATTAGGAGAACTATTTTGTTTACATCTTCGTAAATGTTCCTAAATACGAGTATTTCTACGGTACATACATGTAAGTCTTGTCAAAAATATTGTTACAAAGAAAAAGTTTTTGTATTGTACATAAATGTTAATAGTTTAATACATTAATATAAAACCATTGAAATATATAAAGCTTATTCGGAGTGGTCTCCGTCTTGGCTGCAATACAATCCTTAAAGGATGAGGACAGTTATCAATAGCAGCGCGCACTCTTTCTATGGGAAGATCTCCACTGCCAATCGTATGGATTGTTTTAAGGACTCCAAATTATCATGGCGTTTAGAGCAAGTCTTACTCTCTAAAACTGACCATAAATCTCAGTCCAGTGGGACAGATCAGGACTACATGACGACAGTCTTCAGCAGGCGCCGGGTCTTGCTGAAAGGACCATTATTGGTTATTGAAAATGCTGTTTTACCTTCCCAAGAATCTGGATTCACCTGTGCCAAAGTTTAGTTTCTCCATTGCTGATATAGTTATTATATTGCCATACGTCGCTTTACTTCATCCACGCAACCGCCACTATTTGAAATTAAAGTACCAAGGTATATATATGATTGCGTGATGTTACAATTCACAATTTCAGCTAACGCTGACGAGTTATTATTGGCCCGGTCTACGACTATCATCTTCGTTTTACTGCGGTTGATCTTTAATCCAAACTCGAGGTTCACGCGCTCCATTTTGAGAAGTAGCTTTTCTATATGCAATCGGTGGTATCGTCTGTATACCGCAAATTTGCGATTTTGCCACCAAAACTAACACCACCGGTTCAGTCTTCCAGGGTAACTCACATGTGTAAATATTAAATAATAGGGGTGATATTACGCATCCTTGACGGACTCCTGCAGTAGGATGGGAGCTACTACACAGTCTCAAATCTTTTCGTACAGAGGCTGACCAATTTTCGTACAATTAGACTAGTGCGTCTCTTATAGGCTACAGGCCCTAACTTCGCTTTATATATTCGTGACACGATTCTCCCGAGATAAAATCTTTGGCTTTCGGAAAACATTTCTTCGATTATTTTCCCTTACCGCTTTGATCGCCTTTTTTCAACAAACACGACGTGGACGGCCAGATCATTTTCTTTCACAAACAGAGGAAGTAGGTAGGTAGAACACCCCATTAATAGCCCGGTACGCTAAGCCCATGGAGCTATGAATACTTCATGTAAGGCAGTCACAGCGATTCGGTAGTCTCGGCGGAAATATAAGAAAATACAAATCACAATGAAAGTGTGCAAAGCACAAAGTACCTGTTTATGGCCAGACTACGTAATCTATTCTATGCCTAAAGGCTACTCCGTTTTGTCTTATTAATTAAACTTCATAAAGTATCATTCTGCACTTATAGATAATTATACCATCAACTTGATAACAGATCACATAAAATAAATGCAAGGAAAACCACGTATTTCCAGCAATTTTGTAGCTCAGTAAAGTTCCGTGAAATTGACGGTTAAAATGAAAGTTACAAAGTAAAAACCAGTAATAATCGAACCGTGGAAACAAATGCCTTTATTTATAAAAGAGGATATGATTATAATGCACTATAGTTTAAACAGTTCATAACGTACGATGTTAACAATAGGTAATCATATCACTGAATAGTGAATTTAATATTATAGCATAAATGTAACGTTTGTACAGGAACAAATAGTAACGTCGTCGTCTACTGGACGCGCCTGGTCGCGCGTCCGTTCGCTATCTTCTGTCGCAGTCGGCGGTCGTGGTTACCAATACCGAAATGATGTCTTAAAAAGTAATACGAAAACATTTGACAACTTAATTTAACATGACACTTAATATATATTTTTATATGTTACTCTTATATGTATATTATTCTATCTTTATTTTAGTAACTTATTACTCTATCAGTTATTTATAAATTATTAGTCACACACACACACATACACACGCTCACGCACGCATGCGCGTACACACACACACACATGCACACACACACACAAACACACCTTAGTGATGTGGCAACTATCTATCCATAAAATAAATAAAGGTAATCTGTACGATTTGTGTTGCTTTTTTTTTAATTTAAGAGCTGTGGATTTGTTGATAATAAATAAATAAATAAATATAGAGATAATGAAACTAAGCTACTCACGACATGAAGGCTTACATAGCATGTAAGTTTGTTGATGAGTACGTCAACCCATTATTGTCCCACTGCTGGACACGGGTCTTCTCTCGGAATGAGAGAGTTATACGCCGTAGTCCACCGCGCTGGCCAAGTGCGAATTGGTGGACTTCACACACCTCCTTTTTCCTCACGATGTTTTCCTTCACCGAAAAGCAGTGATAATGAAAGCACGTAAGTTAACTTTTCTAAAAAGAGATACAAAAATGCAAAGTTTATAAATTTGCCCAGTTTTGAATAAATAATGTATTGGAATACGAATGGCTGGTTACACGATGCACGAACCTGACGTTTATTTGGTCTGACACCCGAGCTTGTATAATTATGCTTGTCGGTTTTACTCGTTTACCACATATACTGTCAGTCACTTTACACCGTATGGGCGACTGAGGTTTAGAGATAAAACATATTATACTGGAGCTTTCATTATTATAACTAACGACTAGAACATTAATTGATCATATAGAAGTAAATCAAAATAAAAGGAACATTATCCAGACATATAAAAGAAAATATAAACATAAGTAGTTAGGGCCATGACTGAGCCTTTACCTCAAGATGTTTTTTTAAACTCTTATAGTCTCCCGAATATCTCAAAAATGATTTTGATGTCTCTTATTTGTGTAAATGAAATAAACTTTCATTAACATAAATGTGTTGTCGCATGGGCAATGTCCACAATAATAACATTTAAACATTTATTCATAACTTTAGTTTTTTATTTAGTCTGGTTTATGTTATCTAATTTTATTTACTTTCTGTGTTGTATCTATATAAATAAAGCCAAAAGAGTTGAACTTATACCTATATTGTACCTGCGTATTATCCTTTGTTTGGACTACCTTATATTGGTTTCATTTTTTTATTTATTACGGACTTACGTCTAATTTTACAGGCAATTTTACATTTTTTAAAAAGCTTAACATTCTTTTCTATTATTTTAATACATAATTTCATATTATTGTAAGACAATATATCAAAGTGACATGAAATGACATCTAGTTTTTCATGTGCCTGATTGAGTGTACGGAGAGCTTGGGTGAAAGGTGCCTTAGCTAAAAGGTTGGTCCTGGCCGTCGGTACGACCAGCATAGCTGTGTTGCTCACAAAACTAGGCACTTATCAGAATATTTCGTCGAAAAGGTGGCTCAGTTAGTGTATCTGATGGCAATAGTGAAATTGTTATTCATTATTCTTTGAAAATTTAGCTGGCAAAACGCATATGGCAAAAGTGGAAAGTTTCACCACCGCACTTACTTTCAGCGTAATGCAATTTCCATTTTGACGGAAGAACGTAAATGCCGACTCAGTTACAAATGGGGTGATCCACTGTGGTTAAGTGGAACGGCGCCTGGTTAAGTGAAATTCTTACCACACATTAACCTCTCCATCTCTAAAGAAACACAACTGGAGTCCTCTAAGCACGTTGCCCCATTAAGTTTCTATCAGATGAGCGGCTGGGACCACCGCACCGTGTGGTCTTTACGACGATACGCGACCACACATACCATCCTTCCTTGGGTCGACTGGCTGGACGGTTCGAGCTTGCACTTTTGCCGCCTCCCGTGAGCGGCCTTTTAGTCACCTCTTAGAACAGGGGATTCCATAGCCATATTCTGAATCCGGAACTACAAGGGCGATACCTAGAGTAATAATTTCGCAATATTTTCATCGCATTAAAAATATTTTTAAATATAAACTGTGACCTCCAGACAAAATAACGTCTGCATTTACAAATCAGGTTTCTCCTAATAATCTCTAATGCCCTAGATTAAATACCTAGAGGAGCTTAATAAAACAGGGCAGGCGCCTGAACATTGTTCGGTAATGAATAGAAAGCGAAGTCTTGTAACAAATTAACCGCAACTCAGCGTGCACTGAACGGATTTATTCTTCTTTATTCCTTAAATACAATGCTCTTAGTTGCTTTGTTCCTTATAAACGAATAAATGAATTATTTTCCTTGTTTCAGTATATACTATTGTGCTGGGCTCCGCTCTCCCTACTCGTTTTAATATCCGCCACATTTCATAAAGCCAGCTAACATTGCCATAATATGCCGTCATATAAAGTGACAGCTAATAATTACATATGCAATAATGCATAAAATCAAACCAGATCAATTAAAAATACATTACACACACGGCCATGCATTTGACACAAACACATACCTACATAATAAACGAAATAGAACATTCAATGTCTTATTATGTAAACCCAGAACGTCAATCATGTCAGATGTCTTTGTAAAAATACCCGCTATTGCTTTTGAGGTTGGTGTTAGGTATGATTTATGCATTATTAAAAAAAATATAAGCATTGCGAAATCCTTCTCTACATCAACTATAACCATGCGTAATTTTATACTTTTCCGCCTGCGGCACGTATCGTAAAAACGGATTACAAGTTTATGCTTCACGTATTAATATATAGATAATAATACTTCTTTTAATATAATATGGTCCTTATACAGTATAAACTCCCTATGTCTTATACTTTAGGATTTGTCTACACCGCATCAGTTAAAATGCCGTCCCCAAACTGTAAAATTAACCTTTAGAAATCATTTGATCCACTAATCCTATCAATAACTAAGTTCACCAAACTCAATAGTTTCGAGTTAAATTTACTTAAACCATTACGCTTGAAAGTTCGTTACTTATCGAATTTATTTTAAAATAAATATTCGACTTAAGTCTAAAACGAAGCCATTATTGCTCCCACGCGCTTTGATTTCTTTCAATATTTATTTGTGTTGATTCAGAACCAATGAACTCTGAAACCTTTTAAAGGGCGCTTTTGAGCTAAGTTTGTCACAAGACTAATGACCAATTAAAATGGTATTTGTCACTTATAATTTTTGTTGCTATTTTTTACCTCATTTATAAGTTTTTATTTGATCAAAGTAGCAAACGAGCGTGCAGTCCACCTGACGGTAAGTGGCCGCAGCCGCCCATGGACATCTGTAAGCAACTCTATATCGAACATGGGTTCTATCTTGAGTCAATCACAGATGCGTTGTAATGCTCTAGGACTAAGATGGCCGCCTCATATAAATGTGTGCCGGTAACCACTCCCTTCCATCGAAACCCAAGAAATGCTTCACGCTAGAAATAAGTGTTGCAATAGTACTTCCCCGGTCGAACAGCACTGGTTCTCGCACCTGGCTAATATCGCGTTTTTATGTTGTTGTAAATTTAGTTTCTGCAATGCAAATATCAACACGAGAACGAATTAAAAATGAAATGTACGCATAGTTTTACAATATTTAAACAACTAAATAACTGTAATACTGTAATAAAAATACAACAGGCTGAGTCAAATCATATTGAATTAGCGGTTTAAATTTGGCTAAATACATACGAGTACAATTGTTGTTACAACAATACAATTGTGCTATGAACTCCAAATAGTAGGAATGCTCTTGATAAATGAGGTAGGTACATTTAAATCATATTACCATTTATCTAATACAGTGTAGATAAACTAGACTATATTACATTTGGACACATTAGGGACTTTACTGTCTAATACGTGTTCTTTGTTATATATAAAGAAGAGAATAAGGAGGTCTGAGACTTCCTCTTCCCTATTAGCATAGGTGATACAATAAATACGGTATCCTAAAACTCTTCAAAAATATTTTCTTATCGTCAAATTTCATCGCAACCTATTTCGCCCATTTTCCTCAGAAGAGAGTCATAATTTGTGAGAGTAGCCGACCATATTTTTACTCCCCTTTAACAACAAATCTGTAGCTACCACTTAATAGTATTATTTACATAGGTATCTATTTATAATATTAGACGTCATTGTATTTTAATAAATAATACTTGTACACGTACAATACCTATCATTTGATAGTCCATACCTATTAACATTTCTGTACCTAGACCGTTCTACCATAGCTTTAACTGTTTGTACCGTTAAACAGCGGTACTCGCAGTTTCGATTGGCTGGACAAGGACCCCGAGGGTGACAACTGCAATTTTAATACAAACATATTTAAAATATCAAGGATCAGAAATATCAAATATTTATTGCTGCATGGTATACGAGAAGTGCTAAGCAGTAATGGATTATTGTTTAAAAGTTGTGTTCTCGATCGGGAGGTCCGAGGTTTGAATCTCAGACGCATCAACGGTTTTTATAAAAATCGTGCATGTATCAAAAAATATTATCACTGCATTACGGTGAAGGAAAACATCGCGAGAAATCCTCCATGAAAGAAATTTAAAAAAATAGTTCTCAAAGTTCTAAGTATAAAGGCTCTCAATTCGCACTTGGCCAGCGCCATGGGCTATGGCCTCAAACACTCTCATTTTGAAGACCAGTGCCCAGCAGTGGAACAATAATGGGTTGACAACACGATACAAACTTTGAGTAGCTATGTTAGATAGGGAAATAGTGTCAATATAATTATAACCTAAAATTTAGGTACATAAATCGCGATTAAAAATGATAAAAACTGTAGTTGTGACCCGTAGTTTGACGTATGACGACCCGCGTGGCGCAGCGGTTATCATACCGGTCTGACGCGCAATGGGTCCCGGGTTCGATTCCCGGCCAGACAGGAATCTGAATGATGAGTTTAGATTCCTGTCCTGGGTCTGGGTGTTGGAGTATTCGTCTTTGTGTGTGTAGAAGATATGGGTGCTATGGGTGCTATGGGTGTAGAAAGCGTGTTTTTTTTTAGTAACTTATTTTTGTATTTAAGCACTCTTCTTAAAATATTTTTTTTTTTATTTGGTATCCATAACAAGAGGTTGTATCTCCTTATTTATTAATATTATAAATGAGAAATTTTGTAACCCTTTGACGACCCGCGTGGCGCAGCGGTTACCTGACCGGTCTGACACGCAGTGGGTCCCGGGTTCGATTCCCGGCCAGACAGGTATCTGAATGATGAATTTAAATTCTTGTTCTGGGTCTGGGTGTTTGAGTATTCGTCTTTGTGTGTGTCCATGGCACCCACGACACAGGAGAATATCCTACTGCGGGGCTATGAGTGTAGAAAGCGTTTTTATGTTGTTTATGTGTTTTTACTCTTTAAAGCAGAAAAGTACCAATCGAATTTCGCTGAAATTTCGCACATATATTATAGTTCATGACGTAGATTAAAACTGGATACTCATTACTGCGGTAGACGTGATGGAAGCGGGCAAAGGCGCGGGAATAACCTACTAATAAATAATTGGGCAGCCATCTTGGAGCGTCCGCCATATTGGATTAAGAATGACATAATCATGCCAACGGAACGAAACGTGATTACAACATTTTAACTCAGTTGGAGTTAACACTACATAGTGTAAAACAAAGGCCGCTTCCCGCTGTCTGTCCCTATGTATTCTTAGCTAATTAAAATTACGCTACGGATTTTAATGCAGTTTTTTTAATAGATAGATTGATTCAAGAGGAAGGTTTTTATGTATAATACATGTGTAATATAGTGGAGAAACAGTGATAATTTATTTTTTTTTACTTTTAGACGGAACGAAGTTCGCCTAGTCAACTAGTTAAATATAAATTCTCTACTAAGATTTCTCTTCACCTAGATACAAATACGTTCTTCATAATATCTGTGCACACCGATATCCTTTTTGGTGTATTACACTAAGATGATCAACTAAAATAACCCATGGTCTTTCGGTGTTTACTGTTCATTAAGTATTGCGTCGAGACACATTAAATTTCCTGTCTAACGCTTTTACGACTGGGCCAAAGCAGAGTTCTTATAGATACAAGTATTTATTGTTCCCATCAACAGTTTCGATTTAGTTTTTATAGTCAAAAAGTTAATTCAACTAGCAGGCTCAAACTAAAAACGTTTGAAAAACCTAACAAACTAGTTGACCCGGCGAATTTCGTTCCACCTAAAAGTCAAAAATCTAAAATCAGTGTTCCTTCACTATATTATGCATGTATTATACATAAAAACCTTCCTTTTGAATCAATCTATCTATTAAAAAAACTGCACGATAATCCGTAGAGTAGTTTTAAAGATCTAAGCATACATAGGGACAGACAGCGGGAAGCTACTTTGTTTTATACTATGTAGTGATGCAATGTTTGTGAGGATGTGTATGTTTGTTACCCTTCCACCAAAATTTAGCACACAAGTAATATACGAGCCAGATTAACACATATGTTACTGTGGTGTTCGAAGCGTGTGAAGCCACGGGAATAACCTAGTACCTATCCCGTTATAGTAGGTATAACAATAAAACCGGCTAAGTGCTAGTCGAATTTGCGCATTAAACGGTATGGAACTAGCATTGTCTGTGAGAAATGGAAAAAAACATATTAATTTTCGTCTGTTTTATTTTAAGTACCTATTTGGTGTTATTACGCCAATAGAAATACATCATCTGTGAAAATTTCAACTGTCCAGCAATCACGGTCCATAAGATGCCGGGTGACAGAAAGACAGACGGACAGATGGACAGCGGAGTCTTATGAAATGAAATGAAATGAAATGAAATATCTTTATTTTGTATAGGCCTACGGAGGCACTTACAAATTGTTTGCTCCTTTTTTTTTTCTTACACTACCACCGGATCTGAATACGACCTCAACTGAGAAGATCCGGCAAGAAACTCAGCGGGTTTGTCCTTTTTCTTATTTATATCCATTTTTTTACTTTAGTTTCCTTAATAATAGGGTTCCGTCTTTACCGTATACGTACGACCTAAAAATGCATGTAATTAAAACACTGAATAGCCCGATCCAATAACATCATAATTAGTATCACTAGTAAAGAGATTCAAGCAATAATTAGGTCATGATTCCACTTGTGATGATCTCGTTAGGGGTTGTTTCTGACATTATTTCATAGAGCCGTTAATGTGAATTGAAGTGCCCGTTATGTCCCTTGAGTGCGGAAATGGGTGTACTGTGGTCTGCATTCGACATTCTGAATAAACATAATTATTTAAATCTCTTTTGAAGCTCAAAAAGCTGGATTTCGAGTACAGATATATTATAATTTTTATGTTTTAAATTATAATTTAATAATGAGATTATGTTTGATGTAAGTAAAGGACATTACTTAAATAAATACATTTAAAATGCAAAACTGGTTTAAGAACTGAGAATAATATAATTATAAAATCTTGTATCAATTTCAAAATTTATCTATTATTTCAAATGTCATCACATCAAAATAGGTAACTGTTTGTAATTTAGAGGATTCAAAATGTTTAAGAGTATGAATCTTTGACACATTTGAACTCATAGACACATTTGAGATAACAATTGTACCTATCTCAAAGACTCTATTGAAATATAATCTAGAATAAATACATAAACAACCGTAAAAATAATGTATTTCCGATGTATTAAATCCTTCTCGCCTTTCTGGATTTACCTATCGTTTGGTTTATATTTTTTTCATGCCATAGTGAAGTAAACATAAAAAAATATTAAACACAATATTAAAAATGTCAAGAATACCTAAATATTTAATTGTAATATTAGGTCATAAAATCATATTCACAACAAATAGTAATAGCATATTTATAAATATTACATCTTCAACTTTCTTATTTTATTTATTAGCAGAACGTAACAATATTGAAAATAAACTAAATCTCCAGAGCTACGAAAAATTACAAGCTCCTGGATTTTAGAATTGTTTTGTTTGTATTATTATAATTCAGTATACCCTGAATATATAAAAATAAATAGAATTCCTTCTTGCACATGGAATTTGAGAGGCTAGGCAGAGCGCCATATAAATTTGCCACCACGCACCTATTTCTAGAAATAGTTTTTGCGTTTCGGTGGAAAGTAGGTTGTCGGTTTACTTTAATATGATGATATCTTAGTCCTCGGGAATAACAATGCATCTGTGACGGACCTCATGTAGATCCCATGTTCTATATGAAGTTGCTTACCATGAGGTGGCCCTACTTACTATCAGGTGGACTGCAACCTCGTTTGCTACTTCAATGTAATAAAAACTATATAAAAGTTGGTCATGCCATGTCTATTTCACGACAATCCTTCTATGATATCAAAACCACTATTATAGTATAAAATAAAGTCGCTTCCTGCTGTCTATCCCTATTTATGCTTCGATCTTTATAACTACGCTACGGATTTTAATGCAGTTTTTTTAATAGATAGAGTCATACAAGGGGAAGGGTTTTGTGTATAATACATTCATAATATAGTGGAGGAACATTGATAATTTTAGATTTTTGACTTTTAGTCGAAACGAAGTTCGCCGGGTCAGCAAATATTGTTATAAATATTGTTTTGTTAAATCATGGTTTAGTTTAATATTTAAACGTACCCTGTACAACTAGAAGTAATTAGTAAGAGCTTATAATTCAAATCCGAATGCCCGATCCGGAGATTTGGATTTTTTTTTAAACACACATACATGAATCCTCTGCTGATACGCAGGTAGGTACGCTACTGGGTTCTAAGTTAGATATTCACGCCGAAGAAATTTCCATAACGTCATAACATTTTTATTGTTACTAGGTATCTACCTTTCCTAAAGGGTGTGTTATAGGTCTACAAACAAGAACTAGATCAGGTTTGACCGATATAATTCATAGGTACATTCTGAGACCTGTGCATCAATAATTATAAAACATATGGAGACTCATTAAAAAAACAATCAGTATTTAATTTGTATATTGTAGGCTAAATTCACAAAAGTGCCGGAAACGTTAACCTCTCGTCAACATTGTGTGGTTTAATTGCTACCCTAGTTTCAAAACAAAACTCACTGGACCATATTTCTGCCCCGGAAGAGACTACAACTTTCGTGCGTGCCGTAGTAGATGATACGAGTATGAATGGAGTTATCATGGGTGGTTGCGCGCGCGCGTAACGGTCCCGCCGCTGGCATGCAGCGCTGCGCGGGACCCGTAGTGGCTTCAGATTAGTAATTGCACAGAGCTTGCGAATTATAAATATTGCGTATAAGTTTTAACAAGTTTGCAATACGATGCAAGTGGTGGAATTCCGCATCTTTTTATAGATAAAGTAACAATTTATGCAAATGTATGTTAAGCTTTTATGAACCTTGCGTGTGACTAAGTACGAATAATGTAACACATTTTGGAAGTAAATTTTAACTTATTTCTAATTGTCGTAAATAAACTCTGACTGTATTGGTAGGCAATGAAAAACGAATAATTAAAATGAGTATCATAGGAAATGGAATGAATGAAGGAATTATTTTTTGTTTTTGTGTATATTTTATTAATTTTAACAAGGCACTTATCGTTTGCAACACCTGGCGTAATGTTTTTTTGTATAGCGTCACGAAAGGTATCCAGAGAGTATAAACCTAAGTACTAATATTAAAAATGTGAAATTTGGGAAAAGTTCGTGTATCTGTCACTCTTTTGCGCAGAACCTATTGGTCGATTTCGCTGAAATTTGACACACACAGAATCTATATTCTACATTAACACATATAATACTCATTACTGTGGTAAACATGACCAAAAAGGTTGGAGCCACAAGAATACGCCAGCAAGATATTTTTTTATAACAGTTGTTGTTAACAACTTAATAAAAGTTGTGTTTTTATCATAATTTGAATTAGATGTTTAGTTCCTTTAGAAGTTTGAAAGACCAAGAGGAATCTTTTATTGTTTTGACCTACATCTATTCGTATTTTTGTATCGTAGTGAAATTCTCACCGATCTTTACAAGCCTGTGGGGGCAAAAGAGTATTTCGGACTCTTATCGACTAAAATCCGTGGCATTCCACTGAATACTCGATGCTGGGACACGAGAAGCGTTATATGAGGGTTTGGTGACATTAGCTTTTAGGGGCATTTACAATTTTTTCATTATTTTTTTTCAAATTTCAGCATGTTTAATTCTTACTATGGACATCACCATCATCGGACGAGTTTACAGAACAAAACGCATGACATTTCAAGACTTAAATATTACCATTGGATTCTAAGAAGCCACTGTCTTCGACAGCATTACTACCCTGCAAAAATTTGACTTTGCATACTATGATCTGTCACATTTGACCACGATGTGGACCACGTTCGGGGACGAGAAGTGGGCTCAGTGCTAAGTATGTTGTGCTCCTCCACTCCTTATTGAAATATCTACGACGCATGTTCAGCTTTCGTATTGAAGCAATCATCGCAGTGATATATCTATGGATATCCCACAAGTAAAATGTTCAAATGATTTTATATTAAGCTAAATAAGTGTAAGAAATATAATTATTCATAACGGGTATCAACAATATACAGTAACTTTTAAGGATGGTTGACCAGCTCTTATGAATTTGTCACTTTAAATTTCAAACAACAGTTGTAGGAAATATAAAACATTTATAAACACCAAATGAATTCAGTGACTATTGTATGTATAGTTTTTAATTCTTTACTTATTTCTCGCTGTGACCAAATTATATGTCAAGATTTTAACTTGATTTATACGGCAGAGTTTTAATGAACGTGAATAATATGCTGAATGCACAGTAAGTTTAAAAATGAAAGAGGAAAGTGCTTGCGGATGAAGGAAAAGCTCTGCTTAGTTTTTAATACAGCCCTTTAACTTTTAGTTGAACTTAATTAACAGAGCCGTTGAATTTAAGTGAGCTTATATGATAATGCATGACTAACAAGACTTTTTCACTATAGAATATTTTTTAAAAACTGTACCACATTTTTTTATTGAAGGACACAAAATGACACCTAAATTATCTAGGCTGTGTTACCAATTATTTTGTGTCAAACTTTATGTATTCAAAACTTTACTAAGTAAAGTTATACTTTCCAACCGTAATCGTGCGTGATTCTATTATTGCATTTGTTGTCTTCTTTAATAAGATTAATAATGTTAGATAAAAGAAACAAAAACTGGTATAAATAACATATTTTCTATTCCAAACATGGCATGTTGTTATATTTATTTGCAATTTCACTTACAAAATAACAATATAATCTTAAAAAGTAATTCGAGGTACCAAAATAATTCCGCGCTTATCAAGTATTACAGAAATAATAGAAATAAGATGCTTGAAACAGTAAAACAGAATTATCATGCGTGTGATAATTAATGTGAATCAAAACTACTTATTATTTGCTAAATATAATATGTTAATTAAATCTAATAAAAGAAATTAAATTAAACACAAGAACATGTTTTATTTAAAATACAAAATAGGCGCTAAAAATTAATAAAAAGCATAAGAAAAAAATATTTATTAGTTATATCTTGTATTTAACAAAGAAGTTTAACATTGAAATGAATATAACAGTTAATATATAATAATATTTAACACTTTATTCTAGCGTATCTCAAGCAATTCGAATAAATTCGTAAATATTTTAACTCCAAATCCAAAATCCCTGGCAGATCCGGCGAGGTATCCTTAAAGGACGAAAAAAGAGAAAGCTATACATAATCGTATCGTGTTCTCTCTATTCGTTACTAGTCTACGCGCGAGGATACTCGCGGGGTAAGACGGGAGGAGGGAAGCATAGCGCGGGACGCGGGCAAGCAAATCAGTCGTGCGCGTTCTGTCGCGGGAGGATTACGTGTGTTGTGATCAAGAAAGCAAAAAAATTTTTCGTTTTCGTCGTATGTAAGCACCATGGACGTGCTCCCCAGCGGTAACCTCTTCCGCGAACTGCAGGACGTGACGGACACCGGCTACTTTGAATGGAAGCTGTCTTTGGAAGACTACTGGCAACAGGTAAGTGGGGCTACGCGATCACCTACCACCGTGGTGAGCTGTGCAAGCAAGCGAGCTGGCGCATTATTGTTTAACAATTTTGAGTCTTCAATGTGGGGTGGCGTCGCGCTTGCGTGAGACCTCGCGGTCGATTTTCCACGAATCTTCAACCATCATTCCTTAAGTATCCAGCAGAGATCTCTTAGACATTATATTTTTAATTTCAAACGCGATCGCGCCGAAGGTTGTCGCTGTGCGTTGTACATGATCGCGCGTTTACTAGTTCAGACCGTGCTTACGCCATAACTAAAAATATCCTAGCAATGTTTTAAGAGGTAACTGGGTTCCTACACACAAAATGTAGCCAAATTCTCAATAGTTGAATACTTCCTTTGCCGCTTTAAATATTACCCGAGGCTGAAATTTTAAACTACCTACGGAAACTTTACAACTTGTTTAAAAGGTAACTTTTAGCATAGCACGCGGTGTCGATCGGTTCAAAACAAGATTTAACGTAGGGTGATTACCGTGCTTTTCGCACAGGATGCATTATTGTTTTTAATGGAATTTGTCACCGTTTAATTGTTTTCGTTAGGTAAACATTAAGTTGAATAAATGTAGTTTTCTCTGCTGGATTCAAGGGGAATACTTCGTGAGCTGCATCGCGCTTGTTTTGATTCAACATTTTTAGTTTATTGTCGTTTGTTGGTGTTCATATGACGATTGTCGGTGATCGTCCGCCACACGGGATGGCAGGATTAACATTCGGGAATAATTTTCAACAAAATAGATGTCAAAGAAATGTTTTTCACTTAGCTTCTTGATTGCAAAATATGGTATGTAATATCTTCCTGATTAGTAAGATATTTTTAGATAAGAAAGTCGGTAGCGACTATCGAGTATTTATCTTAGCTTCAAAGAAACATAAGCAAGTAAATATATGCATGGAATTTTACATATCATTGCAGTATTTTGTCAAATTTTCAACTCGTTTTGTCCAAAAATATGAACATCTCGAACTACAATAAACCTAACGTAATTATTACGTAGGAATCAATCTACGTTTTAATTATACTTCATTTGTTTATGTTATTTAAGTACTTTACTATGTTTTGTCTTATATCCTATTTTATGTACCAATATAAAATTTATTTTATATTTTATCCCTTTAACATTTACGATAAATATTTTTTGGTAATTTACAAGAAAAATGTCATGAGTGAAAACCTGCAGTAAGTATATTTTAATAGACTACTGACGACGAAGTGGAGGCTTATTATTACCGGTATGTATGGAGGTATGTTTGATTTGTTCCCTGATAACTTCTAAAATACTTATAAATTCATATATAAGTTACGTTACATTACATTACATTGTCACAATGTAACGGCTATGTAACGTCACATTAAAGCTCAAAATATATATTTCAAAAATATAGGATATCTCAACTTGTGCGCGCTGCATCCTCAAAAATATATTAAAAGTTAAACGTAACGTATCAAATTAAATTGAATATAACGCTTTCTAGCGTAAATATAATAAAAATATTTTTCGTGATGTCGTTTGGTATCCAAACGCAATGCTCAAAATATATAAATATTCCAAAAATTTATACCTCAACTTGTGCGCGCTGTATCCTCCAAAATATTAAAAGTTAAACGTAACGTAAAAATAGTGCTGTGAAAACATTAGTCTTATTCCGATGCAGTCGGGTAAAAAGAGAGAAACAAACCGCGATCGTTTGCTACTTTATTCTATGGGTAATTTTAAGAACTTAGGTCAAAATTATATACCACGGCCATCCTCTGAACATCCGGAATAGATTTTTTTGTTTCATACCTTTAACGCGCTATCTTTACAAAACGAATTTTAATTTCTAACTTTTTTTAGTACTTACGCCACGTACCACGCCACTTACAGTTTACGTTCAGTCATACATTAATTGAATTAATTTTACAACTGATCAATAGAACTGAAATATTATTGCAGAAAGCTAATAGTCTATATAATACTACTCTTGGCAATAAGCCAATGTATTCGGTGCCCAACACAATATACTCATATGATCACGAATCACAAGTTATGTTATAATTCCAACCACTCCGTTCTGAAATGTCGTAATTTAATTATACACAGTTGTGGGTCTGCGGTCTAATACTTTCGTATTATGGATAAGTACTCAAGATTTCTTTGACGTATAAATCAAAGTTTGATTTATACGTCTATAACGTCCTATAACGTTCTTCTCCTTTATAACCGACTTCTTATAATCTTTCAACATATTATTCTTGTTCATTCCAATAAGTAAATCAAATTTGAATTATGTACACCAATAGTTATGCTATAGAAATTCTATAGAGATATAGATTATGGAGATTCTAATCGTAAAATATTATTAGGTATATTTATTTCTTAAATGTAAATCAATCTAATTTGAAACCATTAGTAACCCTTAATAACTCAGACAATGGTATCCGATTTTTCAATGAAAGAACAATTCTTAAGTACTAATTTTTGTTCGCCATAGTTTACACGAGTTCAATAAATAACTTTTAACGATGTCTATAATCATAGCCTCAAATTAGGATTTTCTTTCGTGTCGTGGGTACTATAGACACACGCGACACACACTAAGACGACAACAAACACCCAGACTCGTAACAAAAATTTAAATTTATCATTCAGATAAATTTCTGTCCGGGTATCGAATCCGGAACCCGCTTCATTTCAGACTGCTATGTCGTAACCGCTCCGCCATGCGGGTCGCCTTCATTTCAATGATAATTTTCTTATCATAATCATTAGATATCTGGTTCATTGTATTCAATTATTTTGCCAGGTAGTAGAACCAATGTAGTTCGACCGAAGAGGTATCACCGCCACACCTATTTTCAGCGTGACGCAGTTTTTGCGTTTCGGTGGAACGCTGATGTGGTTGCCGGTTCACTTTAATATGAGGCGACCACCTTCGTCCTCGGGAGTAGCAACGCATCTGTGATAGACTAATATAATGTCTTTTCTCTACGAAGTTGCTTACAGATGCCCACGGACGGCAGTGTACTCTTATCGTCACGTGGATTGCATGCTCGTTTGCTACTTCAATGTTTTAAAAAAATAGTCACTAAATGACTTAATCAGTTATTGAGTTTACTAAGTAGCATAGAACGAATGTATGTGAATGTAGACTAATAATAATAAAAACATTTTTATAGACATATTTTTACATTAAAATTATATGAAACCTCTGATCCCCGAATTAGTTCGAAACTGTCTCGGGTATCAGCGTCTTCTCCCAGTTTTTCGTCGCTATTTAACAATATGTCCAATACAATGTGATGTGTGCAAACGTCTTGTATTTTGTGGTAATACCTAGGCTAAATTGAATTGAGCGTGTGTGTGTGTGCAGGTATGTATGGGTGCTTGCGTGTGTGAGACAATTTAGTAACTCAAGAACATATTCTATATTCGAGATTTGTGAAATGCAAGTTATTCTAAAAATGACAAACTTTTTTCACTCACATGTAATATTTTACTAAAACCGAATTGCGTGCGGCTGAATTCCAAACAAATAAGAGATTGGATAAAAAATATTCGCTCTATCCGATTTTGCTGCGCTATTAAACCAATCAATTTATCTTTCCTGCAATTTGGATAGTAATTGCAACACCTATTTCGTCCTGGCAATTTCGGTAACAATTAGCACGAAATGCCGATGGGTGCCGGTTTAACACATTCAAAACATAATTCGTTTATGTAACGCTAACATTAGTGTTCTCATCAACCCATTATTGGCCCACTGCTGGGCACGGGTCTTCTCTCAGAATGAGAGAGTAAGGCCATAGTCCACCGCGCTGGCCTAGTGCGAATTGGTGGACTTCACACACCTCCGAGAACTTTTTTTTTTTTAAGAATTCTCGGGTGAGTAGGTTTCCTCACGATGTTTTCCTTCACCGAAAAGCAGTGATAATTAATTTCTAATACGCACATAAATCAGTGGTGCGTGCCTGGGTTTGAACCTCGGACCTACCGATCGAGAGGGCAAGTTTCAACCATTAGGCTATCACTGCTCTAACATTAGTGTTACCAATCGATTTTTATAAATTTGAACAGAAAGTACCAAAGGAATTACAGTTACCTTGTTAAGCAAGCGTATAAAAGTTTCGGTCAAATTAAAACGAAGTTATTTAGAAAACAATAGATCTATTATTAGGCTTATTCATCGATAAAAACATAATATTCATAACGAATGTAGAACAATACGATTTAAATGAAAATTAGGTCATCAAATTAAAGTACTGTAAAATTTTGGTTCCAAATTTTCACAATCAATCCGTAAAGTAACTTAACGATAACGATAATCGTAAGAATTTATAATGAAGTCGGTTAAAAATAGCTATAAACTTACAATGAAAACAATAAATTTACTTTACTTGCATAGATTTACTTCTCATCTCACTTCAACCGTCACCTAATTTAGTGTCAGAACTGATGCCAAAACTGTTGAAGAACTAAACGTATTTAAATGTCAAATTGGCCGTTGACTTAACTTGTCATCGTCGCCACTTAACACGTCTGTCATGAAAAGATTTATTTTTTTATACGTAGAAGTATATGTTGCTTTGCTTTGTTTCGTATTTATTTATTTGTGTATCTATGTTTATTGTCTGTCCCCTTTTTTGACAAAACATTTTTTTGTAGTTCTTATTTTTAGGAAGTCGCCGGATTATCACACACTTTTCGTCTACTCGCTTGTCCTTCCGGTCTTCGCTCCGGGTCTACAATGCCCTGATAAACAAGTGAAACATTTTTCGAGATTCTTACTAAGTTTACTTCGGCCTGGCATGGTATCCAATTTTTTTTTTGTTATTAAGGGGGTAACTTTTAATAGTTTCCCATCCGACGCCGTGGGAGCAATGCCGGGGTAGGTGTGGATTTGTACGTCACTAAAACCCCCCCGTTGGCCGTCTTCAGCGCTACGTGGAGGACTCCGGGATCTTCAACGGAAAACAACCGGAGTCCTCCGAGCGCAAAGTCCCTTTCGGGCTCTTTACCGGTGATCAATTGTTGCTCACCGTGCTTCTCGGTGTTTACGACGGCATGCAGCCACACATGCCATCGTCCTTCCCTTGGTCACTGGGCTGGACGGTCCGAGCTCTCGTTCTTACCGCCCGCAATCCCGAAATCCCCTTTTAGTCGCCTCTTACGACAGGCAGAAGATATCGTAGCCCCATTCTGGTCGCGGAACTCCAGGGACAATGCTATCCTATCTAGGAACCGTTATTTCAAGCTAAGCAATGTTGCTACATATTTTACTATCAGGCAATTTGGTTTCATCTATTTGTAGTATCAATTGCATCAATTGATGAATACATCTGGAGAATCACCATTTCCTGGGCACTATAGTTGTATCTATCTCCTACAACTATCCTATTTTTAAATTTTGTTTCGTTTGTACGACTACTACTCAAAGGTTTTTACTCGCTACGATGATGGAATCACAATAAATCTACAATTGAACCTCCCATTTTCAGTATATTGATATTAAAAAATGGTTCGTTTTCGTAAAGAAACTGTAGGTCTTACTTTTGGTAGACAGTATATAATTATGTCGAAATGATATTATAGACAACTGAAGGACAGTTTAGAATGATATAATATCATTCAGAATGTAAGAAAAACTGCGGAGGCAATACTAAGCTATAATTATAATCTATCTCCACGATTACAGATTATGCGACAAAAGTTGAGAAAATCGTAGTAGAAGTAGTGGGTTAGTAACACTAAGGCTAAATAGGACTTATCCAGCATTGGTATAAAAAACTCATAAGATAATTCTTTTTACATATATTTTGGAGAGCAGATTCTATGTATATTATGTCTGTAATTCATAATTCTATGTATATTAGGTATGCCAAATGTATGTAATTTGTTGACTTGAATCTTTTATTTCAATAATATTTTATGGCCAATCGTTATAATATCTGATCTTCATCATCGAAGTTGCAACACCGACAATTTAATATTTGATGTATTTAACGACTAGTCTTGGACGTAAGTAAGTTTTTTTACTATTTCACGCAAAACCTACCGGTGGGATTTCGCTGAAATTTGTCACACACATAGTTTATTACCTAGATTAGAACATGGAATGATCATTGTGGTAATAAGCGGGCGAAGTCGCGGGATTGACCTTTTTTTTGTACGAGGGGGAAACCCTCTAAAGGTACCCGACACCGTGGGAGTAACGCGGGTTATGTGGGATTCTTACTGCACTAAAACCTCTCGGTGGCCATCCTCATCGCTGCGTGGGGGACACCTGGATCTCCAGGCTCATCCCTGGTGAGCGATACACACATGCCTCCGTCCTTTCCGGCGTCGCTTGGCTGGACGGTTCGAGCTCCCGACTCTAGCCGACCGCAACCCCAAAAAGCCCCTTGTATTCGCCTCTTACGACAGGCAAAGGATACCGTAGCCCTATTCTGGTCCAGGTAGCCGCGGGAATGACCTATTACACTATAAATCTAATTTACAGAATAGCGTAACTAGCGAATAGCATATCGTTCGATCATGGTGTAGTTAGAACCTAAACGTTTCACGTCCGAAATGATTCATTGCTAATCAGTCATTGTATAAATAAAGCCGCTTTGTTACCGCAACTCGTTCGGGTTTTCGTTTCGTGCATTCCTCGTATCGGTCAGTGGTCGAAGCGTGCACACGATTTATTTTATTTTGTGCAGCTGTTGAATTGTAAACATTTTGAACCTACACCTAAAATTTTACTCCGTTATTAGATCAAATCTTTGATCGCATAGTGATATGATTTGGGTTTTCATATTTGGGATCTGGAATTGAATTGGTCTATTATGCCTGCCTCCTTTTTATAAATAAAATAACATTATCACATGATTTTGCGTGTAAGAAATCATCGCGTTCTCATTCGCGTTCGAAAATCTGTTTGATAGGACTATAAAAATATTCTCAAAGTTGTCTGATATCTACTGATCCGCTGTGACCCACCTTGTAGACTTGTAGTGGTCTAAAATTTTTAAACGGATCCCCTGTGGTAGCTTAAAGATAGTAAAGATTGTTTATCATAATTCGATAATTTCATTGTTTGCAATCAAATATTTTCTGATTATTATTTTTATTGCTATAATTTCAGTCGTTTATTACCTCTTTCTGACAGTTACTCTGTGCATATAAGATGCAACAGGTGGATTCAAAGGGCTGCATGTTTATAAAACCACTTAAAACATGACATCAAAGATATGACGTGTGTATATAGATTAAGTTAAACATTAATAGGCTTATTACAAGTTTCAAACAAAAAAAAATGTTCATGAGATAAAAGTAATTAAAAGTGTGTAAATGGAAATCTCGTAAGAGTGTTCTTTCCGAGCTTACTACGCTTGGAATCAGAAACACGTGTTGGGTGAAGTTTACTCCTAAAAGTTGTGTGTCGGCGCCCTCTGCGCGCGCATCACAGCGGCATCGGTGACGCTTTGGTAAAGGGACGAACACATAAATACTATTAATACCGGTAACGTGCCGAGCTGATTTTTACTAAGCTTAAAATTATGTGTCAAAATTAAAAGTGTCTATGTTTTTCAACATATTTAAAAAGAGATTAATTTAGTCATTTAGATAGACTCGTAAAAGCAGGCAGTGGTTTGTGCTAAATCTGTAACGAAATAGATAATATGTAAAGGCATTGTCTATCAGTGAGACACCATAGACATATTGCAAAAGGCAATCTTATGAATTAGAAGAAAAACAAGAAAACCATAGAAATTAGTAACAAATCCAGTAGGAGATACCATGAAGAATGCCAAGAGTAGACTATGATGATGATAATTAATATGTTTAAAGTTTGGTGTAATAAAAACTTTGAAGACAATAATAGTGTACGCTAAATCGTTGATACCAAACGGGTAATTGGACCTTTTAAGTTTTACCCAAATTAAACCTTTTGAACTAGCAAAATATTACTTGAGTTCGTGGCTACCGGATCGATGGGATGCGGAGAAGAATTTGCGAAAAGCGGTCCTTTAATGTCGAAAACAGTTGTAAAACTCGGTCAAGGAATTTTACGTATTTGCGCTGACTTTTGGGTGGTGTAAGTATATCAAGTTGTTACTTTTTTTTGAAAAATGTGACGATTATTCGAAATGTTGTACATCTATAAACCGTTTCTGGAAACATATTTCTCATTGAGCCTAATTATAAGTAAAAAAAACTGTAACTAAACTAAACTAAAAAAACTGATTTTATTTGTACACTTTGCACTTAAATTCAAGTCTTTGTAATCGAGGGGCAGGATTTATGAAAGTTAGATTTTTTTAAGGTAAAAAAAAACTGTAACTAACTAATAGGAGCGTATTTAATCTAAGAGAAAAGATTTTATAGAAAATAAATATTCCAGTTTCACCGCAAATTTCCACCGTCGTGCATGTTAAAATATACAAGGTAATGTTGCCAAAAATGTTATAAATACTCCTTGAAATGGTTTCCGTGTCTCTGGTTGCATTCAAATTGATTCCTGATTTTCAGTTAAATCTGACGATAATATATTCATTCCCAAATTGCGTATAGATAGACGAGTTCCAATGTTTTGTGAACATTACTGATTTGGCCACAAGTCGCATGCCAATGCTGGAATTGTTTAATTACAAATGCATTAATTAAGAACTGCTAAAAGTCATGATCCATAGCAGTTAGTGAATTATATTTAACGAAGATTAATCTTTGCTGGCGGTACAAGGTCGTATTTTAATAATTGTGCATTTGTACTTCGGAATAAAATATGTATGTAAGTGCTATATGTACGAATGCATTTGGCGACCTCGAAATTAAAATTAAATTGTAGATGAGTTGCAACAATATATGCAGATTATTTTTTGACGTGGAGTATCATTTCACCAATTATATAGGGGATAGTTTAGTGAATTAGTGATCACTTAAGCCAATCAGATGAGGTGACCAACCAAGCCTTTGCACAAACCAATGCATAGTGTTGGTCCTAGCTGTAAAGTAATTGTTTAGTATACATATGGAGTGTTGGCGTAGTACACAGACATAGCAAATAGAATTTACACAGAAGGACAGTCATCAGTAGGTACATCATGTAAAAAACATGATTGTAATTATATTTAAAAAGAATTGATATAAATAACAAAAAAGACAAACCCGCTGAGTTTCTTGCCGGATCTTCTCAGTTGAGGTCGTGTTCCGATCCGGTGATAGTGTAAGAGAAAAAATGAAACTGACAATTTGTAAGTGACCCCATAGGCCTATACAAAAAAAGACATTTCATGACTTAAAAAAACTGAAGAGCTACTACTGCAGATATATTTTTATAACATGAAGTAGCATGTAGTTCACCTGGTTGATGTTCAGTGGAAACTGCAGCCCATAGACATCTGTGACCAACTTCATATGGAACAAAGGTTCCATCTAAAGTCAATCACAGATATCTTGGTAGGTACTCCCGAGGACAGAAATGGTCGCCTCATATAAATCTAATTACAGTTAGGTTGTTACATGCCAAAATTTGTAATATACCTATTCTCTCTCACAACCGTATCTAGGAGAGTATAATTATGAAATTTAATACAACGCGACGAATGCTATTCAAGTATGTGCTCCGACATCTACAGAAGATAATATAAATGACATTTATATCAACTCGAGAATGCCTTGAGTACAATTCCGAATCGGGAAATAACAATGATCATTGAATACTGGAATGCGAGTGTAAAACAGGAATGTCTAAGAGTACGACTGCTTCGATCTGCAGATTTGGAAGAGGATAAACTTATTTAAACAAAAAAATTAATTGGAAATGAAACGTTTTCTATGTGTTTACAAATCATAAACAAATGTGGTGTTCTTTCAAACTTCAATTCTAAGTGTTTAAGATGAGTTTAAAACGTGTGAAGAAAAATATCATTTATACCTTAGAAGTTATTGGATGAACCCTTTTTTGTTTTAGTTTGGACTTCTGATGCGACTATTAGCCTTTAGGATTGGCAATGCATCTACGAATCGGCTTTAGCTAAAACCAAGTTCTATATGAATATACAATAGTTTACGTGTGGCAGTAAACATTTGTTAGGTTTTCTGTCATAGTTAAATAAAAGGGGGCATTTCCGCGCGTGTAACCCGATATAAGGCGTTAACCAAATTCACATCATTCCAGGCGTCCTGTAACAACAGGCTAAATTGATTTAAAAGAATAGCAAAACTGCAAAATCGTATAACTACAATGTCATGTTACCAAAGTTCATTTTGTTCAAGAAACAAAGAATTAAAAATAAATTTTCATCGATTACCAGTAGGTGTCTGATCATTTAATGCCATATCATTTAACCGAGTTATGAAAGAACGAAAGCCGTGCTTAAATACGGTAATTTTCTAACCAACAGTTAATTTTGTTAAAAATCTACGAACCTGCTCAATGTAATTGACCTAGTTAAGTTTTAACTAACAGATTACCCTCATATTGCATGGTATCTGTACTTTAAACTCTTAGCTTATGATGTGATGTTCATGCTTATGATGTTCATTTGTGCCTACATTATTTATTACGGGTATAATTAATTAAAGTAATATAGCTCTTTCGTTGTTATTAAATTAGTTCAATTAGTGTATCGATTAGGTAATTTAGAATACATGAATACAGGTCGGCAGCCTTTTAACGTAGGCCATATAGTATTTCGCTGCCTGACAGTGTGCCGAGCCGTTTCTGTTCGGAAGTATATCATAAATTTGACGGAAAAAAAAACGATTGCCATGAAAATTTGACAGTTATAAACAACGATCATGTATATAAAAAAAAGGTCCTTAGAAGGGCCGCATGAAGTTTAGACTGGCGGGCCGCATTCGACCCGCGGACAGCGGGTTACCGACCTTTGCATTAACTAGAAGATAAAAACTGTATTACGTTTGAATTATGGTGATAGTTCAGAGCCTGTCAACCTGTCTTTTTAATGTAATAAAAAAACTTCAGTGACGGGTATATCTTTTATGAAATTGGGATGAGAAATCCAATTTAATTTGGGTGGATCAGTACAAATTTTGGGTTAGACAGTTAAAAACGGACGTGGTTTCTAAAACATGGCAATAATCCAATTAATCAGAGTTATGGGTCATTCCTCCAGTCAACAGTCTTAGACAGAGAAAATAGATATCGCAGATAAATTCGCAAGCCGCTAATTTTGTGGTGTATGTGTGTGGTGTGTGTATGCTGTTTGGTGTCGTTCAACTGAACTTTGAACAAGTCATTGTTGATGTACGCGTGTTATGATTACTGTCTTTTTAACGTAGAAACACAATTTATTTTCGGCAACAGATCATCGGAGTCATCGCGTCTGGTACACGTAAGTTTAAATACATTCGTACTTAACATTCCTGCGAGATAACCCGCGCGTTCGGCACTAGCTATTAAAGTTAATTTGGTACAATTAGTGTCGCTGCGCTCATTACAAGAGTGTAAAAGGTCGCGGATATTGACCGAATAGGTGCCGTCTTATTGTCTGGACTAGTTCGGTTCTGCACAAAAACTGAAATAAGAAATTAATATGAAAAGAAACAAACCCGTTTGCTGAAACTTAAATTGCAGCATTGAGTCGACTATTGTTTTTAATGGTTACTTAATCATTGATTATCATTATTAATGTTATCTATATGTAAATTTTTATGAATTGTCGTGCTTTACAACTAAAACTCTAAAATAGTTGGTCCGATTTTATATATATATTTTTTATTCTCCTTAATTAAGTGCAGTAGTGGTTTAGGTAAAGAGAACACTAGAATAATGTCAAAGGAACTTAACAAAGGTAGGAGCGGTAGGATTATAAAAATGTGCAGACAGAGCAGTCAATATATTGACACGGAATTTACTAATAAGATACATAAAATAATTACAATAATATTAAAATACTTTCATAGACTAGATATAAGAGTTTTTTAGTTTAAAATACAATATTAACAAAATATGCTGGGTCACGTCAACCCATTATTGTCCCACTGCTGGGCACGGGTCTTCTCTCAGAATGAGAGAGTTTAGGCCATAGTCCACCGCGCTGGCCAAGGACGAATTGGTGGAAATATGCTGGGTACAAGTAGATTATTTAATTTTTAAGATTTATTTGTAACTATGGATATATTATGTTTCTTAAAATTGATATTGAATATCGGCTCATAATTTTGGCTCTAATGTAAGTTGCATTTTAAAATACGAATACATTTCTTTCTGGCTTTGTTATGTAGAATTTAATAATGTGGAATACATGAATCTGTTTGTTTAAATCATTCATAGGTCCAACATATTATATACAGATCGCTCGTATTCATTAACTACTTTGGCAAACCTACTTCTCATATCTACGAACTTCATTAGGTATTGAATGCACATTTACTGACATGAACAAACATACTGTATTTGTAAGTAAATATATTTAAATTCAGTCTCGGTTCAATCGACCATTTTGGCAACCAGGTATTCCAATTTTCAAGTACAAACTGTGAAATCTATTCAATTGAGCTGTTAGCTTTCAATTTAAATATGGATTTCGCAATTCAGGATATCGTTTTTGCAGGTAAATTACAATGTTATTTTGAAAGGTGCAAATATTGATGCTGATTTTGCAAGTATTAAATTATTTAGGCCAATTTATGTCCTTTCTTAAAATAGGTACGATGTTAGTTTTATTTGTAACTTAATTAAATTATTAGGTATATTATAGAAACTTTCAAGTGGTAGAACCAGTGTAGTTCGACCGGGGAAGTACCACCGCCACACCAATTTCTAGCGTAAAGCATTTATTGCGATTCGTTAGAAGGGTGTGGGCACACTTTCACATTTAGCGACCATGATAGTATGACCTCTGGAGCAGCAACGCATCTGTGGTTGACTTCAGATGGAACCCATGTTCTGTATGAAGTTGATTACCGATGTCCACGAGCGGCAGTGGCCACTTACCATCAGGTACACCTACTTATTTAGATATTAAATTAGACAAAAATATACATTTAATAATATACTCGTGATAAAACGAGTCCCTCGTTATAAATAAAGAGCGTCTAGGAGAGCCAAATCTACTCAGATTACCTCACCTTACCCGTAATTATAAGAGGATTAAATTTAACAGCTTATTGAGATGCTTATATGGATCTTTTACAATGACAAGCTATTAGAATATAAATAGGTACCCACGCTAGTTACTTTCAGAGATATGTTTTAATTATGAAATATTGTAGTAAGAGCTGCAAAAAATGTTTAATAAGGTAATATTACCTTATATTATAATGAGTATATACTCATCTTGTTAATTATGTATTATCTTATTTTTTGTTTAATGTGCATATTGCATAGTGGGAATTAAGTTTATTGCTTTGTATTATTTGAGTTACTTCAAACTTTTAAGATACATTTGAAACAATCATCTCTTAGTTACTTAGTATAAATTCTCCGGATCGTTTTGTTGATTTTTATTTTACCGAACTGAAGAATAGACGCCCGTCTGTCGTAAATGAAAGGAAAAATTGTTTACAAGTGAAAAAATCTTTCATCAACGTATACGAACAGCGGCCTCTATCGATCGGTGTACGGGAGGCCCCACGGTCCCAGTAGGTACGATAAAATACGCTTGGCTCGGCAAATTCGTGGAAGCTTTTTGAAACTAACAAACCTTCGAGTTAGGTATATGCTACTCCATTGAACGATCAAGAAGTTCTGTTTCACATATGCTATATTATAGTTTGAGTTTAAATAAAAATGATAATTATTAAAGTGCTGTGTTAATAATAAGGTAAATTTTGTTATTAATGTTTAAAAGCGAAATATAACAATTCGTGTTAGTTACCTATAATAAAAGGGACAATAAAGCAAAATTTACGTAATCAAACGTAATTTCCTCTACATTATTGTAGGAAATCAATACCAACTAACAAACCACTTAATTACTCGAAACATCAAATGAATCCTTTGAACAATGGGTCAACATTTATCAGACTGGCTACTGTTCCTGCTCTTAATGAGTCCGAACTATTATACAATGATATAATTGCGTTTCATACACAATATGTACGATATAGTGATGTAGCGAATATTATTTGACTCTCGCGAATGCGAATGCGAATATTCCTTACCGACACTCACGAATACGATTGCCATTATTATTATTTTTTTCAATTTTTGGTGTAGGGTGCCAGAGGATATAAATTTTGGCGACCTTTTTTGGTCGACAAACTGCAATCAAATTACATTTGTATAAATGACAACCTCTTTTTGCAGAACACTCGGGTACAACCTATTATTATCTCACTGCTGGGCACGGGTCTTCTCTCAAAATGAAAGAGTTTTAGGCCATAGTCCACCGCGCTAGCCAAGTGCGAATTGGTGGACTTCACACACCTCCGAAAACTTTTTTTTTTAAAAGTTTAAAAAAAAGTTTTTGGAGTTTTTTTTAAAGAACTCTCGGGTGTGTAGGTTTTCTCACGATGTTTTCCTTCTCCGAAAAGCAGTGATATTTAATTTCTAATACGCACATAAATCAGTGGTGCTTGCCTGGATTTGAACCTCGGACCTCTCGATTGAGAAGGCAAGTTTCAACCATTAGGCTATCACTGCTCTAGCGTAAAGCATTTCCAAAACATTGCAATTCAATTTTCGCGAAACATTCGCACATATCTTGCGAATATTCGCTACATCACTAGTACAAAATATTCGTACATCGCACCCCCGTCAAACAGTCCCCGTCTCGGGATATGTTACACTGTTGACCTATTTTCAAAAATAAAAACTACATAATCATTGACGGTATAATTTAGTCTCGTTCCCTCGGGAATTCACGGGTGCCTAATTATGTTCCGTGACAACGAATAATATTTACGAATAGAAAAATATTTTGGGTACATACATACTCGTATTTTTACGTTATAATTTTTGGCTTTATGGAGTGATGTTGAAAATAATAAGTAGCGTAAAAGAAATGACGTACCTATATGTATACAAAATAGTACAAAACACAAAAGTTGTAACGGCAGCAAGTATTAAAAAAAGAAGTCTGTGTGTCTTTTTGTAGGGACAAATAATAAACAAAGGCTTAGTAGGACTTCCATACGATGGTAGGTAACCGCAGGAAGTGGTGCAACTTTTTACCCGAAAATATTTAAGGTTTCAGAGTAACGCACAAATGTTACATTCGGGTCCTTGTAGTTTAGTTCTGTGAGCCTAAGTCGTTTGTAAATATATTTTTCCGTAAAGAATTTGCCTGTGTAGTACATCGTCGTGCGTGGAATTTATCCGTAATAATTACCATAGGTTTTTAGATGAAACAGCTCGAGAGAATCTGTGGCGGAAACTCAAATATGCCTGTGCCGTATACACATTTTTTTTTATCTTCTTAACTGAATGCATGCAAACAACTTTAGCATGGACTGCTTTCTCGTTTGCTATTACCTGATGGTAAGTGGTCACTACCACCCATGGACGTCTGGAATCAACTTCATACAGAAAATGGGTTCTATCTGAAGTCAATCACAGATGCGTTGCTACTCTCGAGGACTATGATGGTCGCCTAATGTGAAACTTAACACATTACACTTCGTGTGAAATTTGCGAAATAAATACCTACTATACTATTACCCTTATACTTAGCGATTATCGATAGATATTGGAAGTATTAATTAGTATACGACGAACTAGTAATAACGCTTTGAAGTGGTGGAATTACGACATAGTATAAAACAAAGTCGCTTCTCACTGTCTCCCTGTGTGTGCTTAGATCTTTAAAACTACGCTACGGATTTTATGGAGTTTCTTAATAGACAGATTCAAAAGGTAGGTTTTTAACTATATTACATGTATAATATAATTTTAGTTTAATTTTTTACTTTTAAGCGGAAAGAAGTTAGTAAATACTATATGTTTCAATTATAACACACGGTGAGTGTAGTTGAACATGAACAATTGGGTTAGTAGTGAAACACATAATAATACTCGGTTCAAATCAGCTAATTGTCTTACACATACTATTACGATGTGATATTTATCTTTGTATGTAAAAGGTGATAAGGCGATAACAGAACGTATTCATTGTTTTCGGGGTAATGTGGATATGATAAGCGTATTCGGAAATAGCAGTAGGTACTTGTATATTACATCACGTCTTAGTACTGTAATCGTATTCCTAAATTTGAAGAAAATCTTATTATTCTTATCTTTAGAAGGAAAAGTTATAGAAATTCGACCGTAATATTCAATATATTATAATATGGAACAAAACAATTCTATGTACATTATATACAAAATAAATTCTTTAAAATAAAAAAAATATTTTTTTATGTTTTTTTATTTTTATATTTATTTATTTATTTTTTTACCGTAATTCAAATTAAAAATGTAAACTTCATATTGTCCAAAGTAGTATGAATATTTCTACAATTCAAATAAAATGCAATCATTTTCAAGTAATTTTGAACCGGGTGCGTTCAATATAAAATTAGGTTTAATTAGCTAAAAAAGCATTTAAAAGCAATAGCGGGTATTTTGACAAAGACACTGGCATTTCTGACGTTATGTCTTTTCATAGTAAGACATTAAATGTTCTACTTCTTTATGTGTTTGTGACAAATGCACGGTAGTGTGCGTAACGTGTTTTTAGTTGATTTTATGTATGTTTTACGCATTATTTGAAAAAAATCTTAATATTCTGCACTCCTTCTCTACGTCCACTATATCCGTGCAGAATTTCATACTAATCTGTCCGCGGCATATTACTTAAAAATGCGTCACAAGTTTTTGCTTCTCGTATTAATATATAGATTTCAGCTAAGTAGTAATAGTAAATATTAATAGCACATTTCTCACTAGATAAATATATAACGAAATACATTATGGAGGCTTCGTATTACTTAATTTTCATTTAAAATTGATAAAGATGGGTTACAGTGTCTCCACTTTACATCAACATGGAAGAACTCAATTCGAAGTAATCAGTCTGTCGTTAAACCTTATTCTCTAAATGCCTAAATGCATACGTAAAAAGTTTACTTAACAATCAAACTCATACCATAGGTACCTTGTTTATCTTTATAACTAGTTGACTGCGAACTTTGTTCCGCCTAAAAGTCAAAAATCTAAAATTATCAGTGTTTTTTTACTATATTATACATGTCCCATACATTAAAACCATCTTTTTGAATCACCCTATCTATTAAAAAACTGCATCAAAATCCGTAGCGTAGTACAGTTCTAAGCATACATATGGACAAACAGCGAGAAGCGACTTTGTTTTATACTATGTAGTGATTTTATTTCCATCAACGTTTAACAATATTTGAACATTGAAGTGGGTGGTTAAAGTAACTTCAATTTCGCCTTAAAACCTAGAAAGAGTAGAAATTGATTACATATGATTTTTATATTATATTTACGTTACAGCGCAATCATTGTTCGTTTGTACATTGTGCCTGGGGAATACCATGTTATTGTTCCTTTATTAAGTACCAACCATTATTATTGCTTCGTTTGTATTGTTTATTTTTGATTTCAGGTAACTGTGGTCAAGTATCATTATATATTGAAACAGTGGAATTGTATTGGAGGTTCAAGTTATTAAAGTCGTATTCTTGAAGGTATTCGGTTCATGCAATTGCAAGTTTATTTGCAATGGTACCTGTTACTTATTTCTACTTCCACCATCTACTATATTACATTGAATTATGTAATTTTTATGCTTTATAGATAAATCATTTTCATTTTTATCTACTGCTACATCGTTTGATGCTTAGAATGCGCCAAATGAACCAAAAATGTATATTAATTTGATATAGCGTATTTGTAGCTTAGCTTTATTCTAAAAATTTTAGCTCCTTTTTGTAAGCAGTCTTCGCATATAAATGTAGTTGCACTTAGCTTTTCCGTAGGCTTTTGATCTTTTTATGTTATAATTGGTGTAAACTACTGTTGGTGATCAAAAATAATTAAAGAAATAAAAGCTTTATGGTACGGATTCGAATCTAGCGTTTTATGAGATCAAGTATAATGAGAAAAATAATCAAGTAGAATTCTTAAATTAACCGTTCAATTTATTCAATACGAACATACAGATCGAATTATTTACATATGGAGATTGTTAACTCTCCAGATATGTTACCAATGCTAGTACTATACGAGTTATGGACTAGAGTACAATGGAACACTCTGCATGCATGCCGTCTGGAAACTAATAAATAACGGAGTTCCGAGGCGGCTGTAATGTAACCTCAACGTGCGACTGACGTCCAGCGATATATCTAATTAGGAACGTTATGTCCGAACCTTAGTTCCGACTGACACCATCCCCTTCACAGATAATTTTATATGAGTGGCGTTTATGTATAAAAATGTGTGCGTGTACTAGCGTACACTCGTAAGAAGTGAAACTTCTTTATGACGTTATTTTTCAAAAAATAATTTACTATATGCAACTTTACAGAAATTGGTTAAATAAAGTTAAATTAGATAAAGTTTAATAAAAGGCTTTTATTAAACTTTATGTAATAATCTAATCTATAATAATCTATCTAATATCACGCGTGGTAGGGATAAGAAAAAGATGGCGCGTAACGGAAAAAAAAGATGGCGCGTAACGGAAAAAAAAGACGGCGCGTAAGAGAAAAAGATGGCGCGTAACGAAAAAAAGATGGCGCGTAACAGAAAAAGATGGCGCGTAACGAAAAATAAAACAGATGATTTGTATACATTGAGATATTACAGTGAGTTAATCACTTATATTGGTTGAAGGAGAACACATTGTAGTGTTGCGGCAATATTTTGCCTGATTCTGTTTTATAGCAACGTTTTGTTGAGACTTCTTCTCTTCCTCCTCCTCTCTTTCTTCTTATTTGAAATGAGTAGGTTTATATTCTATACATAGTATGAAACAAAGTCGCTTCACGCTGTTTGTCCCTATGCATGCTTAGATCTGCGCAACGGATTTAAATGCAGTTTTTTTTAATAGATAGAGTAATTCATGAGCAAGGTTCTTATGTATAATACATGTATAATATAGTAAAGAAACACTGATAATTTTAGTTTATTAGCTTATAGGCGGAACGAAATTCGCCGGATCAACTAGTATTCTATATACAATATCAAAAATAGCAGTTTGCCAGTAATCAAGATTAAGACGTTTGTTTTCTTTCGATATAGTAATTAATGTATTTCCATGATCAGTGAGGAATATGAAGCTGCATATATGAGTATCAGTTAGAGGTGAAGGTATCACATAGATGAGATAAACAATATTCTCATATCATGTCACTTTCTTGTGAATACAATGTATAGAAAACAATCATTAAACTTTCCTACTTTTTGCCAACAATGTTGTGCTACGTGTTCTTCATTTTAACAGTTACTGAAAGTCTTGATTAAGATTAGGCAAACATATTTCGATATCGTTTCTTTTCTTACTTTCTTATTCTTTATAGCATACTAAGTGATTCCCGCGACTTTGCCCTCTTCGGTCAAGTCTACGACGGGGATGAGAATTCTACATGTTAATCTTGGGCATAAACTATATGTATGTCAAATTTGCACAGTCCACCAATTCTGCAAATGTCCACCAATTCGCACTTGGCCAGCGCGGTGGACTATGGCCTTATGGCCTCTCTTTCTGAATTAAGACCCGTGCCCACCAGTGGGACAATAATGGGTTGTCCAAAGTGCAAGTGTTGTTACTTTTTCACGCAAAAACTAACATAGGTTCGTTCCTCAAAACTTTCGCATTTGTAATATTAATAGGAATAATTAAGAGCAGTGATAGCCTAACGGTTGGAATTTGCCCTTTCAATCTGGAGGTCCAAGGTTCAAACCCGGGTTCAACCACTGATTTATTTGCTGCTTTTCGGCGAAGGGTAACATCGTGAGGAAACCTATACACCCGATTTCTTTTTAAAAGAAAACTTCTCGGAGGTGTGTGAAGTCCACCAATTCGCACTTGCCAGTGCGGTATACTACCTAAAACTATCTCATCCCGTGTCCAGCAGTGGGACAATAATGGATTGACGATATAATAAGAATAAGATTTGGTGGAGTTCCTTAGTTAAATTTCCTGTTTCATAGACTGAATAATGTCCTGGGGGCGGCTGCAACAATAACGTACAACAGTATACATGAGTGTCGTAATGATTCACCGGCTGACGTATACACGTCCTCTACACATGTCAGTTCTAGGAATGTGTTATGACTTACTAGATCGCCACTGGATCTATAACGTAGGGAGCGAAATACGATCAAATTATGTGTGTGTGGTGTGTTTTTTGTGTGTATGTATGTGTGTGTATGTATGTATGTGTGTATCCAATTTATTCATAAACAAATTCTATTTAGTTATTTTTTTAAATAAATCTGGTAAATCTTGGACGTATCTACATTAGTGTTTTCTCCTGGGAAACGGGTATCTATAAGTTTGATGTTTGCCAAATTCACTTCGTTTACCAAATATGTTGGAAAACTGAGATATTTCGATATCTATCTATAGACCTCGTGTTTGAAAAACTTTTGGAAAAATTGAGATCTGCCAATACATCTATATCAAATCAATTTGGGAAAAATAAGACTTACTCCGTTTTTAATTTAGTGACACATGTATTTTTGATTCATTCTCTAATTCAGTGTAGTCCGGTGTTTTGCATACCGTCTTATGTACACGTAGTTGGAAGCGACTGAGGGTCTAAGTCCGGAAATGGGCAAGGGTGTTTTTCTGTGTAACACCAAAACCCAGTGCGGTCACCAAGACGCAAGCCAGTGCCTTGGCAGGAATTCCTATGGAAAATCCTCCTAGAATATAATTAGACAACAGAACTTATGTTGTCGTAAAAATTAAAATAAAATCTTAAGTCGTACACAACCTTAAGTCGAAATATTTCTATTCAATGACAAACATTGTGTGTGTATCTTTATTGATATATCTGTACAAATTCGTTTACTTTCCTTGTAAAAGATGTGTACATTATTTAATATGCGTGATACCGTGATATAAATACACATAAAATCTTCTAAAATACTGCTGTTCACACGAAACTTGAAGTGCAGCCAACAAAGAGTGTAGACTGCACTTAAATATCGTAGTTTCTTTTCGATTTATACTCACGAGGCCTCCCAGTTTTGATTACGGTCTACCGTTCATACTTTTTCTATAGTTCATATTTTTCAAAGGATGAAAAATCTGAGCATTGAACGCCGTGCAAATATTGTTCAGTAACTCTCGGGAAAATGAAAAATAGAAAAAATCCTCCACATCGCAATAATAGATAGAACGCTCAGTAATAATGAGCTGCAGGTGATGTTAGACCCATTCAACTCATGCGGCCATTCTTACGGTCAGAGTGTACGGAGTTCTTACGAGTATGTACGTTATAAGTCACAAGTATTCATGGTATAAACGATTAATAGGGATTCTATGTGTATAGCATGATACCCGTAACTCAAGTTTAATCTTATAATGAGTTCAAAAAACCACCATTAAAACCCAAACATTGTATATAACATAGACATTGTATTAAAAGGTGTTGTACATTTTCTGTTAAATAAAGTTTATTATTATTATTATGGGTTGTTAGTTTGAAACTGTATTGAGCTGCCGTTTTTGTTAGAATGAAATTACTTATATTAGCGCAAGAAGCAACTTAGTATAAGTATAACGTATCTTCAGAAACTTCAGTGTAGGTGAAACAGTTACTTGCGAGTTTACAATTTGTCAAAACTAAATGGTATTCAAATATGACAGTTCTTACACAGATAAGATTCCTGTTCTCAAAATTAGGTGGAGTTCACGTGATAGACGAAGTGAGCTGCAATGAGAGCGTGACGCACGCCGCAGCTGCAAGCCGCGGTGTCGCACAAACAATATTCCTTGCAATGTTGGTCAATGTCACGCAACATGTTTCTAACGCATGTCGGAATGCGTAGTATTTAGTAGTATTTAATGTGACTACGGTAGGATTGGGTTCAAGACAGGAAAATGGAAAGGGTTCAACAGCTCAAATTTTAGTACTTTAACAACGTATGTTCTTATTAATGTTATAACGTCAACCCATTATTGTCCCACTGCTGGGCATGGGTCTTCTCTCGGAATGAGAGAGTTTTAGTCCATAGTACAAAGCGCTGGCCAAGTGCGAATTGGTGGTGAGGAGGCAAGTTTCAACCATTGGGCTATCACTGCTCTTAATTATTCTTATTAATATTACAAATGCGAAAGTTTTGGGGAACGTACCTATGTTAATTTCTGCGGGAAAAAGTAACAACACTTGCACGCAAATTTGTCAGATGAACTAAACTTCCCTCCATTTTAAGTATGTGTAAAAAATAAAGAGAATTAGGAAAGTGTAAAGTTACTAGCAGTAAACAATAGATCTGTTGCTTCAAAGGCTATTAATATAAGCATTGTTGATTTTGTTGTAGCTGTTTTTCTTCACTCTGGTGTGAATAGCGAAGAGTGACACCCACTTATCTCGCATTAAGTGCATCTGCTCTATAGTATCGCTTTCTCATAGGGCTTAACTACGAGCGAGGAACGTGCTCTGTGAATAAAATAGCGATGTCTTGGCGATTTTAGATAAAAACTTCATCAGAGGCAAAAATGCATTAAAGACAGTTACAAAAGTGTGTAGCGGTGAAGCTTAAATGTATTGCAGATGTGGAGAATCTTGCGTATGATCACACATGATTTGATCACATGGCCCCATTTTCGTATTATTTTTGAAAATTATGAGTAAATTATCTAGAATAAATATATTGAAATAGGATTATGTTGTTATTTGTAGTCTTTTCTTTAAATATTTTTCAAATGGAGATGTTTGATGATGTCTGCCCCTTTTTAATACTAAACCAAATTCATCACACGTGATTCCATTACGATCAGTTTTTAGACGATCAAATTTCGCAACCCAGAAACCCTCCAGTTTTAATTTCCTGCTTGTGGTCAACATTTATTTATAAAATTTCCCATATATGACCAGTGAGCTGTATTTAATACGTTCATTAAAATAACCATATTTTTAAAACATAAATATGTGACGGATTTCCGTTTTATGAAATTTTCTAATTATTTTCTTATGCATTTTCGGCTTTTTGTTTCTATTTACTTTTTCCATTAGAATAAAGTTCCCTTAGAATAAATACTCCTTATGTTTTCTAGTAGGTTAACAAAGGTTATTTTACTCAGGGACAATGTAGCATTCTAATGGCGATTTTTTTTAAATCGCTTCAGTAGGTTTTAATTTAATTCATCGAAAACATAAAAAAATACAACGTTTTCCTGTTTATAATATTATTATAGATGACTGCAAAAGCGTCATTACTCATTGAATCAAAAAATTTCGAATACTTATTTTTTTGTATCGTAAACTTACACAATAATATATTCGGTTTATCAAACATCGTGAAAATACTCACATATTAATAACAGAGTCCATAAAGCTTGTGTCAGGATGACATGACGTGTGGGTAGCCATTGCCGGTACGAATTCTGGAAAAGAGAAGTTTTAATATTTGACCCTTATCAAATCTGAAGAAAATACATCTTATAATGTAGACAAACAAATAAATGTAAACAATTTGTAGTGTAATATTTAAATGTAACTAAGTGTGAAATATGAATTTAAAATACCAGAAAGTAAACTAAACTTATATTACTTATAATTATCAATTTATGAAAATAAAGGGCCTTTGATTTTAGTTATTTTTATGTCGAATCTTAAAAACAGCGGAACTGTCAGTAGTTGTCAGATATATTTGCAAGTCTTACACGTAAAGACTGACATAGATTTTCCTCTAAAAATATTCTAGGTTTTCTGAGTGAAATGTAGTAATAGCACAATCGATTTAATATATGAGCATATTAGGTCAAAATATTACTTCAGTGTCGGGATATTAATGACATACAGTCCACGTGATGGTAAGTGGTTACTACCGTCCAGTGACATATTTTAGTAACTTCATATAATATATCGAAGAGATTTCTATCTGAAGTCAATCCTACATTCATTGTAACTGTCCAAGGCTAAGGTGGTCGCCCAATATGATAGTAAGCCGGCTGGCTACCTCACGTTACTATCGAAATGCAAGAACTGCTTCACCCTAGACCAGTGGCTCATAACCTTTTAGGGACGAAGGACCATTTGACAATATATCTGTCTGCTTATGGACCACCAGGTTGAGCCGAATCACATCATCACATTGGAATCTGACGACCATATACTTCTGACGACCTTTTTTTGGTCATCATACTGAAATCTGTATACTTTTGACGACCGTTTTTTTAGTCATTACACTTTTATATGTTTTTATGAGTGTCCGCGCAACACCGGTTTTGAACCCCTGCCCTAGACGTTGATGCGGCGGTAGCAACTACCCAATTGAACTGTACTCGTTCTACCACCTTTGACTTGTTGTAACTGTTAGTTAACCGTTGATTAATCCAAGAAATTATGTTAAAATTACCGTGTACATGATGAATTAATATAGGTAATTAATATAGATGCAATAATGATTAAGGTTGGAAGTACAATATGCATGACCTACAAGATCCAAATTAATAGGTCTGTGACAGTGCAAATTAATTACACTTTATGATAGACTAACTACGTAACCTAATATTAGGTTAAGTCCTATATTTAGAAGGCTTTTCTTTGAAGTATTGATGATAAATAATTTGCTAGATTCTAATGGATTGGTTTGTCTTATTACAAAATCACCAAAAAGATATTAGTAGAGAATAACAGATTCAACTGGTAATAAATAAGTTATAATAAGTAGGTTTTGAGACAAGTATTAGGGTGTCAAAATAAAGGCTTATACAAATCTATAGCTGACTATCATTCCGAGGTGAAGCCCCTAATATGCCTGGACTATCAATCAATTGAAAACAATAAAAAATATACGTGACGTATAACCTTTTCTTTGGGAAGTTTATTAAAAAGTGCATACAATGATGTTATATTTTAAAGTTTATATCATAAATGTGAATGATTGTGTGTTAATCACATTGTTACAGTGTTTCATAATACAAGTAAAAATGCCATATGTCTATGATATGGCTTCCTGATACATGATCAAAAATACGACTTGTAATTTTTATTTTTTTCAAGAAATATATCATACATTTTAGTTCGGTTTACGCACGCAGCTTACGAGGTACATGTATAGACCAATACATAGAATATGAAAACGAGCACAAATGAAAATTTATCACCAAATCTCACATAAGATGTGGATAACTATTTCTCAGAAAAGATCTTTAGAACGTTAGTGTGGTTATTCGACCATGACCATAAAGGAATTTCGATTTGAATGATTCAGAGAGAACGGCTAAATCATAATCGTTTACAGCGTATATTACCTATACGAATAAATATTCGCGTACGTCATACACAGGTTTTTAGTAATATTATAAATTTATCATCTTTTCATGTACCGCCAAACAAATATTTACTTAAGTTATTTGCTAGATATCAAGAGTTTAAATACACCTATAAAAACGTGTAAAATATTCGTGACATTTAACCGGACCGGACCGGACCATTTATATCTCATGGTCTAATTTTGCGGAATTGTCATATCTATAAATGTATTCACCCGTCCATCAGCCGTTTAAAGATCACTGTTAGAAATAGGCCGTCCGTAACGGAGTTTTTACAATATTTATTATTAATGTTTATATACAGGAAGACGCTGCTACCCGTATCTTAAGTTATGTCCTTCAGTCACCCCCAAAGACAACCACACACATGGAGGGAGTAGCACACGGCTAAACAGTACAATCTGTGTAAATATTTGAGGAGGGTACTCATTGTGATATATATACAAATATATAGCACAATGAGTACCCTCCTAATCCAAAGATTAATTTGATATTACGAACATTTACAATAATCGCTAAATCCCTCTTCTGCAACGCTTTAAGCCCGTCTGAAAAATTGAAATTATCGGTTGTCTTATTGGATCGTATTATAAATTCTTACAACGGCTAAGTACCTTTTAAGATTTTAAGTCTTTTTTTGTAACATATACGTTTTCTCCACACAACGATTTATTCCTGTGTCGTGGGTACCATGGGCACACACAAGACGAATACACAAACACCCAGACCCAGAACATGAATCTAAAGTCATCTTTCAGATACCTGACTGGCCGGGAATCGGCCAGATAGGTATCTGAACGGTGAGTTTAGATTCTTGTACTGGGTCTGGGTGTTTGTGTATTCGTCTTGTGTGTGTCCATGGTATCCACGACACAGAAGAAAATCCTAGTGTGGAGCTATGAGTGTAGAAAGCGTAAAGCGTGTTTTTGAAAAATGAGCGATGTCTAAAACCTAGGATGTATTGACACCTCATTTAATAAACAAGCATAGATGATAAATGGTCACCCTCTACCTCTGCTCATTTTAATAATCATGGCCAGTCACTTTGCTAAGTTTAGGTATAAAAATCAAAAACAAAAGTTCACGAAGCATTTACTCACATCTTAGTGTGAATCACTCATTTGTTGATGTTTCAACCACTATTGATGTGAGTCATTTATAAATATTGACTTAAAATTAAACACGCCGTTGTAATAAATAAGCGGAAAACAATGGATCATAATTTTTACTGCAAAACATGTAAGTAAATATAAAATACGTTTAATTAACGAGGAAAAATATCATTAAGGTAACACAAAATGTATGGTATAATAATTACAAATTAGTTGCGATCAATTGCTTTTAATGTGAAAACCGGACTAGAACTGTAATGGTTTGATGATAATACAGGTATGTAGAGTTCCGGCCTATTTTGCGACACGCAGGACCTGGTGTCCATAATGGTTTTTGGACCGTTATTAAAAGTTTTTTGTTTTATCATGCGTTTCTGCATGTCTTTGTCATGCATCTTTGAATAAAAAAGTATTTCCTACATTTTTTTTACTTTTATACTGACTATTAATTAAATTAATATTTTACGCTGTTTACTTTAGCTTTGACTACAACATTTTGGTTCAAAATATGGTGTTGGCAACCCTACGCACACGTAAGCGTCTTTAGGTAATACTTATTTAGGTTAGGGACGAATGTAATGATTTGACGGGATTATTATATTCCGAATCATATCGCTACGTCCTGTAATTGAATTATATTTCCTAACCAAAGCGAGCGTCATTTTCCTGTTGTTTTAGGAACATGTATCGATATTCAAATTTCCACACAAAAATGGTCCATCGTGGCGGCTTAGTTAGTCTAAAGAATTCTGATTGCGGCTTCGGCGTGCTCTATTTAGGAGCTAATGTGGGCTATTAGAGTACGTGTACGAGGAAGTAATCATACTGCAGGAGGATTAATATAGGTCAAAGAAATCTAAGGTATGAATTATAAACACTAGCCGCACTCTCGCCATGAAGACGAATACAAAATGACATAGACCCGTCGTCAACCCATTATTGTCCCACTGCTGGCACGGGTCTTCTCTCAGAATGAGAGAGTTATAGGCCAAAGTCCACCACGCTGGCCAAGTGCGAATTGGTGGACTTCAGACATCTCCGAGAACCTTTTTTTTTCTTCACCGAAAAGCGATAATTAATTTCTAATACGAGCATAATTTTAGAAAAATCAGTGGTGCTTGCCCGGGGTTGAACCTCAAATCTCCTGATCGAGAGGGCAAGTTAAAACTATTAGGCTATCACTGCTCTGGCCATCGTTGGCCTGTAATCAATTCAGGGACCCGCTGAGTGTTACACTGGTATGATGATCTCATTGCTGCGTCGTAAAATACCCTTCATATTTCTACCAAAAACAACATTATCTCAAGATATATGAAAAGTGTGATATATACTTTTACCCTGTTCTCCCCAGGCGCACTGTCCATTGAATTCTAGTCAATCGAATTACAGACCCCGATGTTTGACCCCACTTATTAACTTAACTAACCATCCAGGACGCTCATCTCAATATGCCCTTATTCAGAATCGTCTGTGGGATCGTTGAATTTAATAAATTACTTATGTGAAAGTAAACTAGTCTTTTCAACTACGTTTTATCTGTCGAGCATAAATACTTTTATAACAACTCAAATCAAGTGAACAAATCTAATGTAATATGTCAATCTAATCAATTGTTTTAAAACTACACAAAACTGCTATGTAAGAAAAACTAAACATTAAGTACATCTTTATTTTTTATAAACAGCAATTACAATTTGTATCAATATTCCAAAACACTGTAATGTCCTGCATCTAAGTAGCCCGAAAACAACAAATGTTTTATGATTCTCCCGTGTCCGTAGTCTATGGTCCTAGAGCACCCATTTCTATGGACCATAAAAGTGAAATCAACATATATCTCGCTGACGCAATGCAGTTCTACGTGCCCGGCGTACTCTCCATCCCGAGACATTAAATTTCGATAATCAGACGGATGGTATATTTGCTGGCCGTACGATCGATCGCCGATTATGAAGTCCTTGTATCGGTACCAGTTATCGACGACTCGGTCCACAACTCTCAGACGTATTTCTCTGTGCCTCTCTTGAGTTCCATAGATGCAGTACGATACAGATCTGAACATACAATTCCCGTCTCCGCGAATTGGTATTACTCGCCGAGCCATTTCTATGAATTTGTTTTTCAATAATCGTAATCGATTTCCCGTAAGCGAATTATCAACATCGATACGTTGAGATTTGAGACAACCTTAATGAATGTCAAAATATTTGAGGCGTTATTGTTTGAAACTTGTGCGCGAATTTAAAATGTTATATTGATCTCGTGGGTGGCAGTGTTTAGACAGTCGATAAAAAAATAATTTGGATGTAGATAAAACTAATGTACTTGATAAAATAAAACCGCTTTCGTAGGAATTTAGTTTTGAAACATGACAGATGTCTAGTTTTATTTTTCATTCATCGAATTGGCATGACTGTATAGACGAAGATTGTATTCTTGTTCGTTACGAGATTAAACATTAAGGCTACGTACTCACGGAGCGGTTTTCACCCGCGGCCGCCGCGGTTGCGGGCCCGCAGCTTCTGTTCGAAACTCACGAGACCGCTTATTTGCGCGGTTACGTTGCCGTCGCGGTTGCGATTATCGACGCGTCGTGAGTATTGCTTTAATTTTTTACATTTATATCTGCATCCTACAGAAGCTGCGGGCCCGCAACCGCGGCGGCCGCGGCTGAAAATCGCTCCGTGAGTACTTAGCGTAAGACTCAATGGCGTAATTGCATCGACTGATTAGTTGTAATTTTATGTAACCGACGATGACGACGAATAGGTACATTGATTCATGCCGATAAGTGAGTAATCTGTGTTGACACTCGAGTCATAGCAGAGGCGTGCGGCGCCATGCGACATTTTAAAGCAACTCGTAATTACAGCAAAAAACGGGTGTCTCAGGCACGTTCCTTTAAGACATTCTCTTAAGCACTGCGGCACGTTGAATGTTAGACGATGTTTAGTGATTAGTTTTAGGTTAATTTATAGAAATTACGAAACCCTTGAATTTTGACACATAAATATATGAAAAATATGTCTCGACTTACGTCGTTTCGATTTAGGGCCGGCACTCATATGACGGAGCGCAGCGCAGCGCATTTTTTGCTGTCAAACTATTATCGTCATTGTCCCTTTAGAAATAATATCCAAAATTAAATAACAGCAATTTATTTCTGAGGAGCATGGAAGCGCATGCTCGCGCATCCGCGCGCATTCGCGCGCATCCGCGCGCATTCTCCCAGTAATTAGCGCGAATTTCGGCTAGTGTGTGATTGGTTAAGAAAATTTCGCGGGCATGCGCTGCGCTGCGCTCCGTCATATGTGCGCCGGCCCTTACGTCGCGTCTTTCGAGGGCCTAACATGCCGCAAGTACGAGGATCGCCTCTATACAGACATAATGTTGCAGTAAAATGTTCCATGTATAAAAAGAGGTTTTGTTCTGTTTATTTATAAATTATTATTTTTTGTATTTTTAGAAGGATCATTTGTCTCTTCTTCTGTTTTTTTTTATGTATTATGTACATCTGAGACCATATTTGCTAATATCAGTTGTGTCGGGCTGAAATATTTTGTATCACTAGGTACACTTAATTTTAACATTTATGCAATGGCCGTCTAATTAAATACACCTGTACAACGAAAAACGCAGCCAAACAATTCGAAAACCGCGACAAGCATCATAAATTGTATAAATTTATTGTACGTATTCGTGGAAATTGTTGATACAAAATTTAAATTGTGTTCAGTTTTTATCTTCTTCAACAATTTGCAACGGAGACGGAGACATTTTTATCGACATGTTCCTAATTCAATTATAGCTCGTATAAAAATAACGTCGACCGCATCGAAAAGAAAGTGCTGCGCTATTTTGTGGGATATAACTCTGTATTCGTCTGTCTACACTCGTAAAACATAAATGTGTACTTTAATCACAGAGGGATGTAAGTACTTTTTGTAAATATAAGTGACCGGAAATTGATTATGTTGATTTTAACTGCTTTACGATAGTATTCCCTATGTCGTGAAAAAGTATGTACACGCAAATTAAATGATAATTTTTATTAATTTGAATATGAAAAAATATTAAATTATTAAAATTAAATTAAATTTCATAATTATAAGTATATACAAAATATTAACTTAAATATAAAAAAATGAAACAAACTGCCAAATTAAAAATAAAAATCTGCATCCAAATTACTGTTCATCGGATGAGTTCCCAGAATGCTGGCAAACCTCGTTGAATAGCAAGGCTAATTCAAATTAATACATAAATATCAGAAAGTATTCAAATGTACTTAGACAGTTTTCTCAAATGGACATCGAATAAAGAGGCATCCGCGTGGCAGGCAGTCATATCAACCATTGTGCCGAATGGGTCATCGTGAGTAATAACTCCGTCTACAGTACCTATTGTTGACTTCTGAGATCTCAATACGGAACATTATATGGCCTCGATTTA